>JAQPZY010000078.1:0-40231 GCA_029931535.1 Margaritifera margaritifera
ACCAATGCACACCTGACTTTAAAACTTGAATGAATCTGTCTTGTAATTCCCAGAATATTCACGTCGGATAGGTTCTGCACTCTGGATGAATGAGTCCTTCGATCCGTTTGATCTCCAGTGAAGTTTAGTGGAGGAGGAAAGAAGAAAGTCTGCAAGACTTTATACCACTGTTTCAACACGTCTGTTCATCCGAGAGTTGTGACCGAGGCCGTTTCCAAATATTCATCCAAATTTTTCTTCACCTGTCATCATCATACATTTGTCGTGTTGGTATCTGACTGGGATGATCGGTTGACATCCATAACATTGTTCTTTAATCAGGATGTTAATGATTGGAATCAATTCCTGAGCATAACAGGGTAACTACTAACTGTTTTTCGTTGTTCTGGCAATCGAGCAAAACCTTAAATACAAGTAAACACAGGAACTGAATGGTTTTCTTATTCTTCTTCTTATATTCGAGGGTACTGAATGAATGACTTCGTCATTATTCATCATCCTTGTGTGGTAGTGATTTAGTTGGTGTCTGTTGAATCACTTCACAAATTCCCTTATTTCTCTCCATAGGTTATTCGTGTCTGCATCTTTGTTTTTCTTCTAATAGTCTAGAATTACTTCTCTCAAATCTGGTTTGATCTCTAGAGTATTATCAAATTCGGCATACAAGACGGACGTTTCACTGTCTGGGCTAGAGCTTGACCATATCTTAAGTTCTCCACCATCGTAGGGGGCATGAATTTTATAGGGTGGAAAATGTCCTTAATCGCTTGCCTTGGTCCGGAAGTGAAATCAAATCCCCACAAGGGCATACCCTCCTGCATACTCGTCGTAGGCATTTGCGTGGCTGGTGTCGCGACCTAACTGGTTCTGTGGCTTCATACAGGCTCATGTATTGGATCGATAAGTAAGTTTCTCTGGACACCAAAGTCAGGTTCAAAAGGTCTGGTACACAAGGTCTTTGCCAATCTCGACTGACAATCTATCATTAGGTTGAAGTTAAAGTGTTTCATAACTGGTTGGATTCTGATTGTTGACTCCATTGAAGGATGAATTTTTGA
This sequence comes from Margaritifera margaritifera, assembly GCA_029931535.1. NCBI lineage: Eukaryota > Metazoa > Mollusca > Bivalvia > Unionida > Margaritiferidae > Margaritifera > Margaritifera margaritifera. The sequence goes on from JAQPZY010000078.1 coordinate 1,059, forward strand.
CCATGCCAATGATCAAGCGTTTAGGGAGCTTTCCCTGGAAGATGTGATCTTCGTTAATGGATCGGAAGTCCAGCGGACTTGCAGTAAAGGTTTTCACTTTCCACTCGTCTCAAGAGGATACCTTTGGCAGTGGTTATGCTCAAGGTTTGACTGATGTACGGTAGCTACTTTTGGTTAAGGATTTTCTACAACGTCGCACGTTATATGTTTGGCTTGTTGTTGGATGATGGTTTGACACTCGTTGTGTTTCTAATTATCACATTATGGGTTTTGCATCAATCTACTGCGAGTCAGTCTCTGGCGTAACATCTAACTCCGTTCAAATCAAATTATTGTCTTGCAACCACATCAATGTCCAAATGCAAACGATCCATCAGTTCATAAACTTTACTGATTTTCTTTCGACGTTCGTTAAATCCGTCATTTTTTGGGTCTGCTACTACTGTTTCTGCTGAGTATCCTGCCTGACCTTGCACACCTACCTGAGCTACCGCTGATACAGGTATTTCTGTATTGTCGAACTTTGTTGAGCTAGTGTCAAGTTTCCAGACCACGGAAGCTTCAAGATGAGTGTTCTTGGTATCTTTTTCAGTACGACAAGAGATTTTACAAATAAGCAACGGTAAGGGTAAAGTATCCAAACTGCTGCTGATCAGTTTGTTATTCCATGTACAATTCTAATCCACTGAACAATGAATGAAGGGAAATTAATTGACGGGAGCTATATCTCTGGAATTTTCCAATGGTAGGCTGTTGTCATTTTTTTGTAGTACTATACATCTGTTTCAGTGTACATAAGTACACTGTGAAGGTTATTTAGATAGATGTAATCTTTCAGGTTTTGTCCTTTGATTTCAAATTCGATAGGAATGATTCCGTCGCAAAGACGATACGGAATGAAATTCCACCCATCATTGGGATTCTTGCATCGTCATCATGGTGGGAGGCATAAGAAACAGATCTAGTTCGGGTCTTGGTACATTCGCAAGAATCTCGGTTGCATCATTTTCACTGTTTAATATATCAAATGCGTCTAATTCTCTACGAGTTATTCTTCTTTTCATATTCTTTCTGGAAGTACTACCGTGTGTTCTTTTTTGATACTTTGAAAGGAATTTCGAGTTCGTCGTTCGTCTCTTTTCTACCTTGTCCTTGCTGCTGATGAAGTAATGCCTGAGCCTGAAGCGTGAAGCGTATTTATAGGATTTTCTCGGTGACCTAAAAAGATCTTAGCCTGTGGTCATCAACACATTTTTGCCTGCCTCTTTAAAAGCGTTTTTTAGGATTTTGTTTGTCGATGAGGACATTTTGACAAAAAATTCTTTTCCTTGTGTCAAAGCGGCATCTTTTAAGGCATGATATCCTCGAGTCAACCATCGGTTTCTAAATTGGAGCTTACGTCCGAAATTGCTGTTTTTAACATATCTCCTAAACCATGTCCTCGTTGTCGTGCCACTTCCTTGGGTTACACGGGATACATTTTTTTTAGGGTACAATTCGTTAGAGAACTTGTTTTTTTCGAAAATGTAGTTTCACCGTGACTTTTCCTTGGTCAATGAATGGTACACTTTGTCCCAATATCTCCTTTTCTTACTAATCTGGACAATGTCAAAATACGATTTACAACTGGAAGATATTGAGGATGTACAAATTCACGGTTTTGAACGTTGATTGTGTTGCCTCCAGCACCACTATAACTTTGTTGTACTACTTTCACCATCTTCGCTCACAAGGAAACAGTAGTAATTACCGACCACCAATATCCTATTTGAAAGTGATGACTCTCTAGTAAATAACGGTGCGGATGTGTGTCCCTCCACGTTGTACTCCACCACATCGGGAGTATAATCATTAACATTTAATTCAGTCCACTCATTCAATTCGATAGGACTTTTAAATTTATGTCCAAATTCTACGTTGGTTTCCAAAACTCTATATCGTCTTCAGCGGTAAGCGAGTTATTTCCACCCAAAATACCAAACAATCCAGAATGAAAAATTAATGAATCAAGAATCTTCTGCCCTCTTCCAAAGGTATACCTTTATCTTTCGCTGTAATGGGAGTTTGCCCTCTCTCTTTGATTAAATTGGACGATTAAACGGCGTGAACAAAGCAGGGTAAGCTATTCGTACCCAAATTTATTGGTCGATGATAAGGCTTTTGTTAAATTGGCGTGCAAAACTGGTTTCTAATGGTGTCCACCAAATGTTCAGGTCTAAAATAATACCCTGTAGGAATTCTCCAGGGTAATCTGGGAATAGACAGTTGGTTGTAGTTGATTTAGGATCTTTGGTTAACTATCTTTTTGAATGTCCCTTCATGTCTGGCTTTTCAGGGTATTTTCTTTCCTGATTTCAGGATCATTATTCACCAACTCATCATGTAGATTTTTGTTCAAAATTTGATCATACCATCAGTGTTTTGAGTTTTGTTGATGTTCACGTTTTGACGTCGGATGAATGATTTCTATCCAAACTCACTTCCCAATGAGTATCGTGATCCAATTGGATGGATTGAGGTAATTTGGCACGTGGTGTGAAACAACATAATCTGTTGTTGGGAAACACATCCAGGAAACTGTCACTAGTGTAACGTATAAATAAAATTGGTCTTTCATAGTTCTCAAAGTGCGTCTCTGGTGTCCGAGGTGTCACTCAAGTGGACTGAAAGAAGAAGAATGATGTTCAAAAAGGTTCCAAAAGAGGAGCTGGTATTTTGGTGTTGGTGGGTGGATGGATGGAAGTAGATTGGACTGGCGTTGGTCGTACTACCGTTGTTTGTGATGAATGTTGTACGCGCGTCGTTGTTCGTAAATTTCAAAGAGGGAATGGGTAAAAGATAAAACGGATGCAAGCTGCTCAGTATATAAAATGGTCCAACCCAAACAATTGTTTGTCTTCCTTGTTGTAAACTCAAATTGGCAATAGCTGCTCCGATGACAAAATACACTACAAAGATTTGGTAAGAAATAGACGATTTAGGATTTTTAGGCCTCTCGTTCTCTCTCCACACCTCACCTAAAGTGGGGTTGTTTTTGTGATTCTTGAAGAGAAGAACTCTGTGGAAGGAGTCGTTGATGTCTGGGGGTGGCTGCTGTGGTGATTGGCATGTTGTGAGTTTACTTCTTTTTGTTTTTATACTCGACGACTTGAGAACGACGACAATCATAGAAATACAAAAAATTGGAGGATTTCCTTTCCAACGTTCTTTGACTTCTTCTACTCGACGTTTACCTACTTTGCGTGTTCTTTGTTCGAGAATGCTTTATCGATGTCGTACAAGTGTGTCTTCTTTTTTAGTCCACTCGTTGTAAGCTCAGGCAAGTAAAAAGTTCCTTTGAAGTACTTCACCGTGCATGTCATTCACAATTTATAGAAGGTGAGGATCACGACCACGGACGGGGGTTAGTGTCATCGAAACAATTCGGTGGTCCAGTTTGGTAAATAACCTTTGTACATATTGTTACGTTTGGTTTTTAAGATGCGAACCCATTCTCCCGTCTTTAAACTCCAACTAAGGCTGCCTTTTTTTTTTTCTTTTTTTTTGGTCTGGGGTGAACCAAATAATTTATCAAACACAGACACTTCGGCTTTTCAGGGCTGACCTCTTCGGGTTGGCACATCCAATGCTACGATGGTACGATTGAATTGTACGCTTTGACCAAACGAGGTTACACGTCGATGTACTTGAGAGTATGTTGATGTGTAAATAATATTTCCACATGCGTTCTTTCAAAGTTCTTTGAAAACGTTCAACGATACTGGCTTTGGTTTTCAGGATTTTAGGTAGTAAAAAAATGAATTTGTTTTAATTTCAATTCTTTTTGAAAAGCTTGATTTAGAAATTCGGTTTGCCTTTGTCAGTTTGCCATTCGTAATAGGATGACGTTCACACTTTGTTTCAAGGACCCAATTTTAAGGCCTGTACCAATTCTGGTACTGCTTTTAGAAGGTCTATGGCACGACCCAAGCAAATTTGGAAAAAACACGTCGATGACACAAAACAAAAATATTTGTGACCACGATTGGTTAAGTGGCTAAATTGAGAGACGTCAGCTAAATTATCGGCTTGCCATTGATGTTCGATCCCTTCCACTTGAGTGGTACTTCTATAAATTTTACGTCGAAATCGTATGGGTATTGTGTAACGTGTTCGTCGATTGTTCTTGTAACCATTGTCTTAATTAGGCAAAAGTTACAACTTTTCAATTTACTGTTAGCAGCTCGTTATTAATTTTTGATAATCCTCCGGAACCAGCAGCATGACCAAGGATTGTAATAAAGGCTAGCTAACAGTTTTCTCCATGATGATGATGATGATTTACTCAAGGAATAAGTTCAAACCAAGTTCTCAATTACTCTTTTTCTTCTCGTGAGGTTTCTTTTGTGGTTTGTTGTTGGTTTACGTGTCCGTCGTGCTACTGGGGGTATAGGTAGTTTGAAAACAATGGGTTCAATCGGTTCTGTTTTGAATATCTTTTCTTCACTTCACTTTTCTTTTTCCTCTTATGTGGTTAAAGGGGTAGACCTCTTCTTTTTAATCCAATCCGGTGTGGCTAACTTTTGTAATTTTTTAAGGGTTGGAGTTTGTAAAAACTCTTATTCTTCTTCTTCTTCTTCTTCTTTGACGGTCATCCCGTGTTACCGGTGTATGTTTTTTGCCCCACTTTAGGTTCGGTTTTCATCAAGGCCTTAAAATCTCTCATGAATGGGGGGAGCTGTTTCGTTCGACATGCTTTTTGGCGGAAAAGAGTTGTAGACGTTGTAAAAGTTGACCGTACTGTTGCGATTTTTGTCTGTTTCGGACACATCGTTGCGTTCCATCAGGGGATTTGTATTTCTTGTTTGTAAACTGAGGACATTTCGTTGAGATTAGGATTGGGTGCGGTAAATGAGGTATCCGTTTGTTCGTTCCTGCGATGAAATTCCATCCATCGTTTGTAAGGTACTAAAGTCAGTTTTCGTACTTCCATTTCATCCAAATGGCGTACCAAAAATGTGCGGTCTTTTCAGAGATGGGTGGGGTCCTTTTTATCTTATTTTTTTTATCGATTGTACACACTCCTAAAAGTGAGTCCAGCAATCGTTCATAAAAAAGGAGCGGCATATTTTTATACTACGTGTCCGATCAACATAGGTTGAAATCCTCCTCGTCTTGCCGCAGGACATTTTTTTTCTTTTGTTGAAGAGGTTATTTTTCTTCTTTACCATTTGACGAAGAACGTTCCTATGTTTCCCTAATTTTTGTTTCTGTATCTTGTAGACAAAGGGACCGTTCCTTTCAACAAGTTCAAACAACATTCACACCACGGTATTCGATGATTTCTATTAGGAAGTGTTTGAGTGAGTTGTTTTCGCATGGGAGGGACCTGGATTTGGTCAAGGACAGACAAGACATCCCAATGGTGTTATGCCCAGGTACGAGGGGGAAGTCCGTCACTTTTTTGGTGGGTTTTACATTTATTCTTTTTTGGGTGGTGTGCACGTTTGGGAGCCATCTTTAGAGGTTGAGGAGGAGTAAGTCTGAAGTCTTTGGCATTTCATCACCTTCTTAGTTTTATACTGGAATACGTCTTCCACTGATTCGTCTGCACGACAGTACCAACTGCTCGAAAGGTCTCACTCGACGTTGAGGTGTTTTTCAATGGACTAATTCGTCTCCAATTCATCTTTGGATAAAATCCACTAAACTTTGTAGGATGCCGAGTTCTTTCTTGGACATTGGGTTGTAGGGGATGGTTACTTTGTTGGTGGCTGCTTGCCATGGCTAAATCAGCTGAAGTCGACGGTCCCGAAGGGGTGACTTTCGAAATAGGTTTCCCATTTTTGCAAAAATTTGGAAACAAGGATATTAAGTCTGGTTTGACAGGCATCATGGTATAAGAGGGTGAAGGAAGAAGAGGAAGAGGTGGTGGACGCCAATAGGAGACCTCTTACATCATTGGGGACTGTGATGGTGGTGCATGGTAAGGGTGGTGTGGTGTTTTTTGCGGGTGTGTGTACGTTTGCGTCCCTGGATGCAGTACCTCTTTTACGTCGGGTGCTACTATGTGTGTGGTGGGTAGGTGTGGTTTTCTTCTTCTTGGGCTCGACTTTTTCATTTTTTGAGGGCTGCCTTTCTTTTTCTTGGTGGTGGTTTTCTTCTTTGGACCTTTTTCTTCTTTTTAGGAGTTGTTTTGGGTTTTTTTTGGTTTTGGGCATCATGTATTAGGATCCTCATTTCAAAAAGGGAACGAATCATAACCCCTCCTAAAGATCCACTTTCACCAGGAGTGGTTAATAATGATTTGTTTTTTTTAGTCCGTGAATCAATTCTTGGATCAGTAGTTGTGACAATGCCAGATTTATGTTTTTGAAAAAAAACGTTGAGTTTGATGAGGGATGTGTATGATGCATTGTAGTAATTGAAGTGCTGTCAAAAGTTAAACCATGCGTAACACTTTCTTTTTATGGACTCGCTTCTAACAAAATTGCTCACGGACTTGTGCATTTTTTTCACGACTGATACCATACAAGGCACGAATCACAATTTTAGCCGATGGATGAGATTGAAAGGGAAGTCACTCTCTAAATATGTTAGTGTGAGACAGAAATGACGTAGTGACTGTTCGTTATAGTTTTTTAAAAAATGGGCTGAAGGGATCGTGTAAATGACAGGGGCCCCCTTCTTCACCCCAAGGGTGAAACATTTGGGCACGGAAATCTCAAATAGGCAGGAGTGGTAGGTTTTAAGTCGTTTGAGTAAATACTCATGAGGGGTTTGAGTGGCATCGTCGTACGCATTATTGAGACAAGGAAGCCCTACGAGTTTCGGCTAACACTGTGTACTTGAGATTTGTCTCTAGGGCTTTTAAACAAGACCACGTTAATGAGGCATTAAAAAACTGATGCGTTCGATGGGCTTTACTTTATTGAAATAAATTTTGGTTGTAATGTAGAAAAATACTAGCATTACGATGGTGTCCATTGTCGTGTAAACGAAAGTTTAATTTCTTATTCGTCTTCTCCTGTACATGTCATCAAAAATAAACCTAATGGAGTTTGACTCATGTCAGGACACGATTCCATAGTCTTCGTGAGGAATACCATCCACAAATAAAATGGTTTTCTCCTTGACTTTCTTTCTATAAAAGTGTAAGACGGTTGCCACTCTTTGTAACACCCACACGATGCGTTGAGGTGGACGATCAAACAAATCAGTTTTGTGTTACAGATCAATCGTTTGGACAAATTCGGTTTTCCCTGAAAACACTCGAGTCAAGCATTCATACATGTTAATAATGGATGGCGCAGATACAAAGCATGCCATCTTTGACGATCTATCTTTTCGTCAATCACTTTAACCACAGTGGGATGTTGAAGAGGCTGACAGGACGAGGCAGAAGAGGATGATTGTAGCCATGATTGAGGTAAGAAGATTTTTGAGAAGAAGACAAAAGACCCTAAGGGGAATTTTATACATTTTCATAAACGTTTATTTTTTAAATATAAAAATTAAATAAAAAAAAAAAAAAAAAAATAGAAAAAACAACACTATAACCAAATAACTAAAGTTATAGACAACAAGAAACAATATTTTACAAGTCATTAACCAGTAACGCGTGATAAAATTAGCAAAGTAAAATCATCAGGTACACAATTAAGGCTCCTACTGGAAAACTATCAATCTGTCATTATAAACACGTCAATGTACAACAATTGTTTCGTATCCTAGTCATGAAAGGACACAGACACTGTGTTTTGGTGGGGGGGTGGTGGTAGTTTTTCTTCTGGTCGGTCTTTTGTTTTTTTGAAATCCTCTGACATGAAACCCAGCCATTTTCTGGTGGTAAATGGAAGGGTTGTTGTGTTTCCTCTAGAGGTATTGGAACGACAGTTGGTTGGTTGGTGTGCAGGTATAGCTTCTTCTTCTTACTTCTTTCAGGGTTTACCATCGAGGTTCCCATTTTTTCACTTTTTTGGGCCCTTATGGAACAAGTTGCCAAATCTTTGGCAACACTGGGCAACTTTCTTGTAACCTATATTGGAAACCAAGGTCTCTCCAGGGTCGTACATCTTTCCCAATGGAAAAGGTGTTGGTGTAACTCTACTAGCAAAACACAATTCTTGATATATTTTATAAACAGATTAAGTGGTGACGAATGTCTTCTTCACATGGAAGTTACTCACTGTTTATACCAATTTACCAATCTCAACGCTTTACGTACAATGTTTTTTTCTTGGTCTGATTATATCAAGTTTTTATAGTCTTCTTCTTCTACTAAGTCCGTAAAAAAAGAACACAGGAGTCATATTGTTTTTTGGAACTCAATAATTGGAGTCCAAAAAATACTCGGATCCTCCAAAAGAATCAAAGGCAAACACTTGTCCTCATAAATTAGTCCACAATGATATGTCCTGGGAAAACGAATTCCAAGATAAGCAGTCAATAAGACACACACCTCATTACGTCCAATATTCTATGGAAAATCAGTTATTCTTGTTTCACTCTTTTATATATTCCCTCTAAGGTTCTGAACATGATCTGTGATTTCCTTCCACGGAATCCGTTTCAGATAGTGGCGTGTAGAGTTCAGGCATACCCACTCTTTTTTAGCCAGGCCTGTCCAATAATTGGACACTTAGCGTTTTGGTGTTGTTGTACCGAATAAAGCATCAAGGCTCATGTTTTGACTTTCGCCTCCACGGAATCCGTTTTCACGTTTGTCTTTGAGTGACGTGAAAGGTTACAGACGTGGCCGCCTCTTTTATAGGGGTCGATGGCCAAGGTCAGGTATCTTGGGTGGCTTGTTTTTATAGCCAGGCTCCCTTGGTTGGTACCTTTTGAGGCAGTCTCCTTCAGGATAGTAGTAGCGATTGACATTTTCCATTGGACAATTCATTCTTCTATGCCCTTGAAAGGAGGGTTATAGTAGTAAAATACGAGTAGAATTGATACTTTGATTTTACGTTTCTCATTGGATTTTGACAAAATCTTGGTTAATCCTTTGGCGCAACATTCAAAGGAATGCCAGCATAATGTTTCTTGGGTGTAAGTTTCCGATTTGGGAAGAAGTAAACTCTTTTGTATTCTTCACGATTACTTGGTGAGTAGTTCGTTGTTCAGAATCAGATTTCTGACTGACGCGACGTAAGTAGCCATAGCATTGATAATCGTGGAATCACTTGAAGTTTTCGTTTCACTTGAATTTGGACACTATCATTTAGTAAATACGTTTTCGTAACTTCAAAGGTGTAATCGAAAAGCAATACTTTGGATCTTCTAAGGTAGGAGGTCATATACTAAAAAATATGTTCTCGCAACTCCAAAGGTATAACCAGTAATGTATTCTTCTAAAGAAGTATTCTCCTTTCTTCCGCCATGGAATTTTTTTTTACTTAATCTGTTGTTTAGCATCTGGTTCATCGTACCCGTTCTGTTCTAAAGCTACTATATGTTAAGAAGTGACAGTGCGGAGACCATCTGGCTATGTTCAAAGTTAAGCTGGTTCGGTAGGCCTCCTATGGTGAAGGTAACTGAAGTTTCACACCACAACTAAAACATTGAACTTTATCTCCTTCTCCCGTGTATTTAAATCCAGATCTAGCTAAAACCTTCCGGTTTTGGTCCTTCTAGATTTAAAAACTTTTGGCCACTTGTCTTTGAATGACTCGAGGTCGACGTTTCATTCTTGGGATTATATAACACAAAGTAAACTCACAGGTATTCTGATATGCGAATATGGGACTCCTCTTTCACCTTGGTGTCATTATCGTCAATACCAGTTCCTTTTAGTATTTCCAGTTAAAAACATAAAGGGCCGTACTGCTCTCTTTAGTGGAGGTGGTCGATGAGTGAGACTTCCAGAGGGTACTGTATCCAAGAATGTTTCAACGTTAGGATTCCGTTGTTGAACGAAGTGTGAATCGGGAATACCAAACCGTAATGAATCCGTTTCATTGCTTGGTTCTGCATCACACTCCAAGTCGTGGTGGACTCATCTTTTTCTTCTTCTTGCTTGCTTGGTTAACGTTGAAAGTGAGAAATGAAGGGTTAGGCTTGGAAGGGGTTCCTTTTTTTTATACCTGTCGAATTGTACCATCCGAAAAGTATTGTAATGTGATCAGTGGAAACGCTAAAAGAAGGTAAGCTCACAGTTTGGTGACAATATGGTTTGTTCCAGGAGAGCTGATTTCTTACAATCCATACGAATAGTGCCACCACAACGAAAACACTGAAAACTTGTGTTCAATGTCCTATAGATAAAACCCATCTGCCTGCTCATGGCTAAAGGCGTTGGAAGTAGGTAATCCATTGTTCCTAAGTTTTTTTTGTTTCCATCGATGACGACAGATTACAAACAATAGTCAGGCAATGTGGTGTGTGTTTAGGCCAATTTTTGAACGTCTTCAAGCGACTGTCACACTCTACCATAGTCAAGGGCAAAACCCATGTTGTTGAAGACATCTTTTTTCTGTTTTTTTTTAAAGAGAGGTTTCATTTTTTTATACTTCTCCAATTCGGCGTGTCAGTAAGGTAAAGTCGTGTGATCTGGAAGTCTCTCTCCTTTTTAGGTACACAGATGCGATACACTTTTTGAACAGGTCGAGGCACGATTTTGTGATTTGGTCAGGCGTACAATCTTGTGAGGTTTTCTAACGTGGCTACTTGAAAATATTTCACTTGTCCAGACAGTTAAAGCATTTTTTAAAACCTCAAAGTTTCACGACTTGGTTAGTTCGATTGTTTCAGATTCAACCCTTTGACTTTTACAGGTGGTGTGAATGTTGACCTTGTGGGTCATAGGTATCGGTTTATACCTATATTTTTAAGGGTCCACAGCTTGCAAAACTCTAAAATGGTTATCTTGAGGGGTGCTCGTATGTCCAGGCTCCTACACCGATCTCCTTGTATGGTTGGGTGGTGGCAACCAGGGGCGATGTATGTAAATGCAACTGTCTGTATCAAAGTACAGGACCACGATCTCCTAAGACGTCTAAGGCGTCGTCTTTCAATTTCAAACGAGCATGAGCAGTCTCCGTAGGCTGGCAATGAATACGTTAACTAAACTTGTCAGGTTTGACAACACATTGGGTATCTTCTTCGAAATTTGACAATGATCAATAATCCTCACGGAGTTGATTTAGACGTGCTCTTGACTAGAATACTTTGGTTCGTCCAACGAGTTTAAAGGATAGATCTAAGGGACGTCCACGTTTTCCGTTTTGGAGTAAGATCGTTCGTTGAGCCATTTTTCCCCACAAACAATTCAACATCACTTTGGCAAACGATCTTTTTCCTTCATTTTTTTCCACCTCTTCTAAAGTGAGGCCTTCGATGTCACGGTATTTTCTTTCTTTAAATCGTTCTTGGTCTTCGGGAGTTTGACACCACGAAGGATAACCACTAGCTTCTTTTTTCAGTTTGAGGAATTTGGTTCACGTACCCAGAAAAAATGCCGCTGATTGATGGGGTAGCGTCTTCGTTTTTGGTATTGGTCTGTAGTTGGAAAGTGCCAGTATTTCATACACGTTCAATAAACGGTATCCACGATCCTGAGCCCGAAAACAATTCAGGCACTGACCCACGTTCCTATCAACGACCGTTCTTCCTCCGTGTGGTGACAGGGATGAGCTTGGTTGCACGTTTCGGCACACGTCCGACATAAAGGAAACATCAGCTTTCCTTGGCAATGGTAAGGTAAGGAGGGGATTGAAACAATGTTTGTTGGAGGTAAAACTGTACATTTGATTAATTTCCTTCGTATTGACGAATGTGTGCCACGTCAATGTGTTCTTGTTTTAAATTTCCAGGGTTGGTCCGGTGGGAAAACGGCCACATTTTGCACACCCAAGGATAGCAAAGAACACACGGCGATGTATTTGATTTCTTCCTCACTTGGGATTCATTCACGTCGTACAGCAAAACGAGTGGCATTGGTTCGTCCTCCAAAATAAACTGTGGCGCGGATCTTAAAGGTTCATTGTCGGCTGCGTCGTAACTTTGAGTAATGGTCTTAAATTCAGGATTCGGTTTTCAAACGTCGATTCGTATTTCGTGCTACCCACATTTCTACTCAACTAGTAACCTTGACTTTCTAACTGCAATCGTCGTTGACAAGTCTGTTCGTATAAACTGATCCATGTTATATCTGAATAAGGGCTTTTCATGTCTCGGATTAGGATAACAGGTAGGGCATCCGTGATACAAACATTACCTGAAACTCGTACACTATGTGCGGGTTTTCTAAATCCCAACCATCCACGGAATAATCTCCAATCTTTTTTTTTCTCCTTCCTCCGTTTCTAGCCTGTTGTATCCATTTTGTCTTCTTTTTGGACATAAGTAATGAAGCCAAAGTAAAAGCTTCTGACCGAATATTGACGACTTGCAAAGTCTACCCGTGTTGGGAGTCGATGAGATGGCCAGTTGGTTCTCGGGCATGAAATTTTGTCTGTAGACTAAGGAACAAGGCTTTTGGTAAGGTGGCTGCATCTTTCAAAGGATCGACCTCCCAATGATCAAGAAAATAACTCTCGAATTTGTCCACAACAACGTCTTAAAATTATCTACATCCGATCTGACAATTTTTGAGCATCTCTTCTTGAAACTCAAAGGGATCGTTCTGGTGCGATCTGGTTTCAAGCGTGAAAAGCTTCTCGCTGTTCGGGTCGCATTCCATCGGTGGTGGGTTATCATGAAAGGTCAGGCAAATGGAGGTAGGACGGCCTGGTTGATTAGCTTCCTGTGTTAAAGATGTGAGGAAAGTAACATTTAGCTGATTTCTGTTCATGCAAAACGTTTTTGGAATGGCGACTTCAAAGGCTATGGTCAAATTACTCATTGAATCTTTAAATTGGTCTTGTCTTACTTTCATGGTAGATGAGCTTTTTTCCGTTCATGGTTGACTTCAAGGACGTTCGGTTCCATGGTTCAAATATTAATTGAGTCATAAAATGCCCATCGTTTCCCGAATAAATTGTGAGCTATGACGGTGGCATACCGATGGACATTCTCCATAACGATGAATGTCTTCTTCGGCTCCAACTGTCGTGGGTTGGTAGGGTCTAAAACCCATTCAGCAAACTCAGGACAATGTGTTCACTCCACGAAAAGTTTTTTCTCGTACTCATGGAATACGACTACATGGAGGGACCAGTGAAAATGATTCGATTCTTGAATGCACTGATCACAAGCCCGATGTGGGTACACAAAAATTTGGAATGTGAATGCCTGTTTTTTGCATACATTCAAAATAAAAAAAGATGAAATCTACTTGTTTCTTGTTTTTCTTTTATTTCTTTCTTCTGCTGTATTGTCAAAATTTTGAATAAAACATCGGATGATCAAAATAGACTATCTGAAACAAATATGAACATTTATTGTTGCCTGCTCAAACGTTGTCTCTTTGAGTCATTGGTTCGAATCAGCTGTCCGCACGTGGAACACGATTTCAATAAGTCTCAAGCACATTTTTGTTGGTGTCCTTGGTGTCTTGCGATTTTCAGTTGGTAGCAAGAAGGACTGGGACCAAAAAACGACGTCGACAGGTTTCAACAAAAACGTGATGTTGTTGTGGTTCAGGAGGTCTTGGTGGGTACGCTAAACAGCCCCCGAAAATCTTGCTCCACAACCAATGTGTCGCGCCGACTATTACACCCCTTTGTTACATTTCTCAACAGTAGTAAGAGTATCCCAAAAATCCGGTAAGACTGGTAATGGTATCAAAAATGTTCTTGATCTGGTGATAATAGATGAATGTATTTTCCATCAGGAAAATCAGGGGCCTCGAAACAGTAGAGCTGCCGCGCACTTCGTGAGGTGAGTGTGAACTTTTAACGTATAAATGAGGAGCCAAAACATCTTGAAGTTGTGCTGCATTTGAGAAATGCCCACACTCGGGTCTCTTTAGGGATCCCCGCTTGTTTCAACATGAGTTCTGCTTCTTTTCGTTGTTGGGGCTTGTTAGACTTTCGAATGTTTTTCCAGGCTTTTTTCCTTTCTTTGCTCTAGTTCTTGTTTAGCATAGGTACCGGCCCACCAAGATAGCACGAGTCTAAACACATCTGGTCTTGTGTAGTGTTTAATTTGGTCGACATTGCGTTTGGTAGTACAGAATGATCGTTCCACCAATTACGGTTTTCTGCTTCGTCCTCGTACTCGAGGTGGAGAAACGTGTGTCATGTAAAGGGTGGCCGCTTTCAATCGGTGATGGTAAACTTGTCATTGGATTGTTTTACATGTTCTATTTTTGACATGACACTTTGTCTGGCGTTAATTTCTGCCGGGGTGCTAAACTCTATCCAAAAGGGACTCTTCAAGTTTGTCATGATTGGATGGCCCTGTATCAAGCGATCCTCTTCTTTGGCTCCACATTGCCGTTTCAAGTTGATTAAGTCAGATTCCCACAAATCGCTAATGAAACCTCTGCCGCTTTCTCGGGAGGTACTTTGGACTTGTAGTCTTTGTAGGTTGTACTGTGTTGAGTGTAAGCCGTGGTCCTAAATTACGGAGAAGTTGATTTTTTGAGTCTCTCGGAATTCCTATAGTAATTTTCAGGAGCAACGGCGGAAGTAGGACTTTCTTGGTCAGGGGTTCTGGTGTTGGTTGGTTGTTGTTTTGGGTCGGTTGTTTGGAATGTTTGGGTTTCAGGTTCACTCAATCTCGTCTTCGAAGTCACTGGCATGGACTTGAGCTTTGTAGTTGTCTCTCTATGGGTGTTTCAGGGGGCACGGATATCCTTTTGTCGTCGTGGGCTCTTGGTGTGTTCTTCTTGTTCTGGTTTCTCATGGTTTGGGCGTGATCTTTTCATCTTGAAATATGATTTGAAACTGATTAATGTTTTCACCCAGGGTACCATTTTTTAGATGTGAGAAGAGTATATATAGAGTGAGCTTCTTAACCTTCAGAAATCAGTCTTTGGTGATATTGAACTTTCAAGCTGTAAAGATTGGAAGAGTCAAATAGACAGATTGCTTTTTTTGGTTGAGAGATTTGCAGGAAGTCATTCGAAAATATACTACGAACAGTAAGAGTATGGAATACTCCTCTGTCTCTAGAGGATAAAAGTCAAGATACTTGTTTTATCTGTCAAGTGAAAGGTCATTGGGCTCCAGAATGCCCACAACCATCAACAGCAAAAGAGAGACAAAACCAAAGATACCTGTTATAATTGTTAAAGGAGCAGGACATTGGTCTTCGGAATTGGCCCTCAGAAAGAAAAAAGGAAGCAGAGGAGAGGGAGGAAGCTGATTCAAAAACAACAAACCTAGAAGAAGAAGAAGAACATATCATTCAAGAAGAGAAAGTAAGAAGAGAGTAAGAAGAATGGAAGACAGTGAGAATGAAGAAGAAAGAAAAAATGCGGAAGACATGATTCATGTTGACGATCAGGAATCACTATGAAGAAAGAAATTTAATGAAACACAAGTAGAGACAGGACAGTGAAACAAAACGGAACTTTTGGTAGCGTTTTTTTTGGTGTTATAGTGTTATATTGCTGAATTATTTTGTAAAAAAAAAAAATGGATGATTACACCAGACGAGAGAAAAAAAGTAAGTGGTTTTGTGTTTATTTTGTTTTTAGGAGTAGATATGCACGCACGCACGCACGCACTTCAAACTTTTTCCATAGGATTTTTTTAAATGTTTTAACTTGATTTTTGGGCAATTTGATTTCTTTTCTAGAAATCTGGTGGTCCTTAGAAGGACCGTTGGGTTGTTTTGTTTTTGGTTTCAAAACAAAAAACTTTCAAATCAACTTGAAATGCCGTAGTCCTTTACAAACGGGCCAATCCATATCCTGTTTATGCTGCTGCTACTGATATGTGTTTTGTTTTATGGTGGTAGTCACTGGTGGTGGTTTGGTATTGGTGACATGGGTGGTGGCATCTCACTAGCCACGGGAAGGGCTTAGAAGGATGTTGTTTAGCCCGTGATGGTCTTTTTCGTTTAGGTGGTTGATGAGTTAAAGAAGACTTATAGACTTTGGTCCATCCATTGTAATCTCATATAATATCTCTGCTACAAGACTTACACGTTTTTCTTGAAGGACTGATGCCTTCCTTTACTGTTTCCTTCTTTCTCCTCTACTTGTAACTGCATGCTGGCTGATGCCTGATTTCTTCATCACTTTGTTTTATTCTCTCTTCTTCTTTTTTATTTTCTGCTGTCTGTTGAAGAAGAAGAAACATTTCTTCCTCTTCTCGTGTCTTTTGTACAAATTTTTCCATCTCTTTCGCATTTGCCTTTTTTTTAAATTCATTACACCATTGGATTTACCAGTAGTGCGCAGTCAGTATGTAGTAGCAGTATTCTCAAACTCGAGATTTTGTAAAATCTAAATCAAAGTCTTCCGGCCGGAAGTTCATTATTGCAGCAGCAGTTTAATCATTGACGGCTCTCTCAATTTCATTGTAGTACTTGTACTTTCCAGTTCTCCATGAAGGCTGTCGAAAGAAAAGTAAATAAACCCTACGAACGCTACGATACCTTTATACCCGAGATGACGTCACACCCACGCTTCTCTTTCCCATTGGAATGATACAACCCGATCTACTTGTAACGCTCCTTTGGATTGGTAGTTGATTTCGATCCATTATTCAAATTCCTCTCGTAATGTATATATACTACCGCTGGTTTCATAAAGCTACACCGGTTTTCTCCAGCAACCACTCAAAAAGACTAAAAAATCATGTGGGGTTAGCGTGGTAGCATTCGAACATTGTCTCGGGATTGCTGTTTAATCCAGCATTCACCATGTATGTATAAAGCCTCATGGGCTACCACCAAATCTAACAGAATCCACCGAATGGAAAAGTCGCATCTACATCGAACGTCTAGGATGTTTAAAGAGAGTCCCTTTTTTCGGCCCAGGAACCAGAAATTAGAAGAAGCAGAAGGAAAAAAGAAGACCTAGCCGAAGATGTAAAATGCTAAAAACCCACCAAAACAAAAAAACCCAGAAGGTCCTTATAAGGGCCACCCAATTTTCAAGAAAAAGAAGTAATTTTTCCAATGATTGCTCATATATGTGTGTTTTTATATATTTTGTTGTTTGTATATCATTTTTTGTTTTGTCATAAGTCTACTACCTTCAAAAACCCAAAAATCCCTTATCCCCTTGTATGTTTTGGTGCTTTTGTTTGATATTGAAAAAGGATTAGTGTGGTGTGTTTGTTGTTTTTTTTGGGGAAAAAAAGGAGGGATGTTTTCCATCACGTCCGCGCTTCTCAAATATAAAAGCGGTACCTTCCGGAGTAGAACCATTCACACTTCACACTGAAGAATGATTACTGTTGACCTATTGCAGGTAGCTTGGGATAGGATGGTGGATGTGGAGTCGGTAATGGAAAGGTTGGAGTATTGGGTGGAGTTATCCTACCACCAAACCATTTGTCACCAGCCTACTAGCGGCTCTTATTTCAGAGAGGAGGTTGGTGAATGATGTTTTGGTGGGAGGACAAGACTAAAAAACGTCTTCTTCTTGTTCTTCCTTGTCGTGTGGGTTTTATCAAAATTTCACGTGACTTTCTAGATTGAAGTGTAATACTACCTTCACCTTGTTCAACAAGATGAATGGGTCGTATCCACCCACTAGTTGTGTCTGGCGTGAAGAGATAAATCTTCACACGGATCAACCCTATTGTGTAAAACAAGCTTTAGAGCAAAAAAGTAGCCCACATATAAATCTTGTGGGCTCTTGAAAGAAAGAAGACAAGCAAGAAGCCAGGAAAGAAAATGGAATTTCAACGGCTGAATTTAAATTGGATAAAAAATCCAAAGATAAGTTCCGACGGAGTGAAACATCCTGTCTGGCTACCACCAACACTTCCAACCAAGAAAAAAAGATCCTCACAACTTCCTTAGCTTATTAACCAAATGTTGGAGGAAAAATAAAGATTCCATCCTCCAAACGGTCCTTTATGAGGACCTGCCTTTTTCAAGAAAGATTAATTCTATTCCCCTCCCACACTAACCACGTTAAAAATCTCCAGTACGTAACTGTAGTGCCCCCCCGCCATGGTTAAACTCACGTACGTACCTGTAGTGCCCCCGACCTTGTTAAACTCCAGTAGGACCCCATAGCACCCCCTCACGACCCTCAACACCACAAGCTAACTACTAACGTTATATTAGACTTGTTGTTACCGGCGTCTATGAGAATAAGTTATTGCAGTAAATACTGGTACATTAATTATTAGGTTTGCAGTATATGGAAATAAATCTAGAATATTACTTGACTGTATATATACTTGAAAGATCATCGTCCTATTGCATAATTTTGTTTCTTTCTGAATTTTACATTTTGTTTGGAAATGGCAAATTTCGGCTACATGTCAAATCTCGAGATTCGTTTTGATCACGTATTTCTTTATCCCTTTCGCGAGTCCTTCTTTTCATTCTTTGTCAGTTATTAAGATATAGAGTTTTGACTTACAGGACCAACAAGCTATGGTATAGAAACAACGCATATTTCTTCTTTAAAATATATATGGAATTTTTCTCTTTGATAAACACCTGCGCCATGTGAATTGAGGTGATGGTGATTGAAGTGCTCGCGGCTAGTGGGTTCGCAATTTTTCAGTGAGAGTTGTGTCCTCTCCGAGGATTCTGTTGATGAATTGATAGCTTCCCGAATTCGAGTAAATTTGGCTGATGAGGCCATTGTCGGTTAATGCTCTTCTGTTTTTATTGACTTCGGTGGTGAAATTGATGTTTTCTCGTTCATCTGGTTGATCAAGTGCCTTCGTGATTGCTAAGATCTTTTTTTTTAATGCCAATGCCCACATTTAGTCATGATCACAACTTAGTTTTTATGAAGTCAGACATATGAAAGGAATAGGAACACGTGAACTCCAATAGCACCTATAACCTGTTAAAATGTATGCAAGCACAACATGTCTCAATACGGAAAACAACTCGACCCATTTCGCACTACCTCGATGCGCGCTTGGGGTTTAAAAGGAATTCTAAGCACAGTCGTTGTCAATTAATAACCCATGTACCATAGATTCACAATACACCTGCTTGTTGTCAGATTTACCCAACCTCGACAGCACAACGATGTTATTTGTGCCAGGCACTGCTAGGCTTGCATCTTACAATTGCTTTGAGGAGGTCTCAGAAGCGCCAATGGACAGCCAAAGCGCTACCAAATCGTGAAAAAACGCGGCCGCAGCCATCGTCATAAAGATTAGTTTAAAGCTCGAATGAAACGAAGTGACCTGTATAGATGACCCCGATGTATGGGGTGTGTACAATGATCTTTGGTTGACAGAAAAAGAGCGGGACTAACTCAGCCCTATCAGGGTATTCAGAACGTTTAAAGCTGCTGCCATGCGGGTCGGCGCGTGGCAATGATGTCGCTGATAGCCAGCCCGCATGCATCAATTCGTCGGCTGCATTCATGGAACCCGACTAATTAGTGTCACTCGACTTAGAGTTGCTAATCGATCAACATGCTTATACTACACAGTCTGGCCCTTTCAGACCGACCATCCCTTTGAACTGACGTTGTAATTAATACAACATTGGTACTCCACAGAAGCACTAATTATGGGGCGAGCTATACCTCTAGCGATACCTTACATGGTGTTTGGACATTCGTTAACCCATTTGGAACTACGCACGCATGATTTTACAAACAAGTGCTGCATCATCGCAAAAATGGTGCTGAATAAGAGCGACCCTGTATGGAAACATCAACAGGCTCAGCCACCAGCCAAAAAGCGATGAAGGCGATAGTTTTTGCTCTTCGAGGATGCGATAAAGGAACGCAGAGTTCGTGCGTGATACAAACATGTGTTACATTCCCCTTATCAACAAGGTGTTGCTGATGACTGAAGGCGTTACAAACCAGATCTGATGCCCTAGGGGCAGCTGAGGTACAAGCAGTGGGAAGAGGGCCCCACCAAAAAAAAAAAAAAAAGAACAAAAGAAATAATCAATGTGGCGATGAAGTCTCGACAAAAGGGCGTCGTTTTTTTTAAGTTCGTGCCTATTATCAAAACCGGTTTGTACCTCAACCTGTGGAAATTGGGACGACGGGGAAAAACACACGCTCCCAAGGGGCAGGAGAAAAGCATAAGAAATAACGCTGAGCTAAGGTTGTTATCGCTGGTTCGATCTATTAAACGGTCCAAGGTAGGCAGACGTGTCAAACGCGTACATATATCTGGTTCTGGTCGCATAGCTAAACAGACAAAATGGTATCATTTGTGTCGGACATCTACTAACCAGCGGGAAACAGCCGAGAACAATGAAAAGGCGTCGAGTGCAACAACGATCTTTGATAAACTCACAGGCACACTGCACCAAAATATTTGGGCCGCTGCTGGCTTGAGCAGCAAGAGCGGTTGGTAGTGCTTGATTGAGGAGCTTGATCGAATCAGCGTTTATGGGCCACTTTGATTTTATAGTCATCATCTGCCCTAACATTATTCCTAACAAGGCATATTAAAGGCAATGGACCCGAGGCATAAAGTGTTTTTTTCGTCAATCCCGAGAACCATGATCGGCATGACCTACTCCGCGCACACTTGTTGAAAAGTTCGAGGAAACCACCACGCTTTTCTTACTTGACGAGCGTGCGCCTTTCTTTCTGGCGACAGCATATGAAAACGACTGAGCTAGCATTACGTTATCCACAACTACGGCATCAGTGTGTGGCTCATCTGGCACCAAAAAATATAACGCCGTAGACCGCCATTACCGCCAGAAGACATCGTTGGTGGTACTATTTACCTTGTTACAGTACTAACAGACTCATTTAAGGATTGCACTTGATGAGAAACTATTATTGTGGAGGGTTCGAGAGTCTCGCAGAGAGCAATGAATTTCTCATGCAGAAACAGTTTCAGTGAGCTGCTCTGATGATACCATTCCAACCCATTTCTTACTCTCCTTTGTTAGCTTGCGTTCAGCAGGTGCGATGTGGTGGCTTACATATTTTGTACACTTATTAAGCCATAGTTTTTTCACTTGTGGTCTTAACCTATATTATTTTTAGGTCACATAGTGTTAAGCGCTCAGTCAGTCATCAGAAAATAATAAGAACCATGTCGGAACAGCTCTACAATATTGCACTCTCGCTCGCGCGCTCGCTCTCGGCTCGCGCGCAGCACTGGATGATCTGAATGGTAACGTAAACGACTTAGGATGGTTAAACAACGTGACACATTGCTGTCTTTCCACAAACTAGGACACTTGTGGCGCGAGAAAGAAGAAGGCTATACAAGCTAGCTGTTTCGAGTATGGCACCCATACAAATGAATTGGACGACACTTAACACCTGATGTTTTAATAAGGAAATGAGGGTACAACGATGTTTCAATGCCTACGCCTTATATGAGGCTTAACTCGGGGAGATGATATGACAAGTTCTACTAGGATTTAATCCTTGCTTGCCCTTTTCACATCACTTGTCAGCCACGTTCTGCGCTATACAGACCTACCACAGGATTGCATATGTTGACCTAATAAACAATAATCCTATTTGTTCAGGGTATCATTTGTTTCGATCCTTAGCAGTCACATTTACTTAATGTACGGTGACATTTAGCACCATTTGCAAGTCGGTATGATCACATTTAGGTATGAGAAAATAGCTTGTGCATTGTGTTGAGTTCATAAATACTGATGATGGATACCGACCAAGGAACCAGCGGAATGAGGGTCATCGAATATAACCAACAAAGGAAACCCGACTGAGGAAATGAAACAGGTAACGCAGATCACAAAAAACTAATAAATCCTGGCTTAGAGTTGCTGCTGGTGAATCTCCTTTGATCGCTCTCGCGCGCATGAAACAACGTTTTGCAGAGAAAGAAGCTGAGACTGGACGGCCAACTGCAAACGCAGGTGCAAAGCAATCTGTCGGAAACGACAGCGAAATGCAACGTCTGTGGACCAGTCAAAAAAGAGCCAAGCAACCGCAGCTACCGCGTAGCATTTCCTGTTTTAGACGATGCAGGAACAACATCTAACACATTTTCATATGGAATAAGTGTTAGTCAGTATGTGTTATTGTGTTTGTGTAGAAACAACAAAAACCTGTTAAACGCCGCGGAACGCAGTGTGGTGCAGGATGAGTATACACCACCTTATTGGCAAGTATTTTGGGAAACTCTAGCGGTCTACCCATGGAGCAGTTCTCAGCGGTGGGGTTTTTTCCCAAATTGATTTGGTTAAGGACCAAGATTTTTCGCGTGCTAAAAAATAAATGAATGAAACCTAAGGCAATCTTGAAGACTTTGTTTTGTGGTTGATCATTGACGATTGGTTATTTGTCATGATTCGTGAGTATCGTGCCAAGGGAATTTTGGCACTGTAGCACTATATGTATTTGCGTCTACTGTATGCCTGGGAACAAGCCAAAAAGGACAGGGCTGATCTAAACAAGGGCGATCATTCCCAGTTAGATATAATTAATTATGTCTACATAATGACTGGCCATTGGCATAGATGGTTGGCAGAGGCAATCATCAAAGCCTTAGCTTGTCTGGCCGCAGCAGGTTTCAAATCTACCTTTGTTTCTATGCCCTTAAACTTCATAATAGAAATCTGACATCGAATGCACTTGCACATGACCTAATGCTGATGGAAATACATCCAAATGCTACGCTCAGGGGCTGAGCTGACTCTACCTTAACGCATTGAGCGCACTGGGAGCGTTATCGATGTTATTCTTCAATGAGCAGTATGCCGAAAAAAGAACTCTCTTACTGACTTTTTTGTGATCAATGTCGGATGTCGTGATGCTGAGAATTAATACCTGGTAACCGATGGAGATAAACAAGAAAGAATGAGTGTTCAGTAGCTTCGCTTTTGGGAGATGCAGGGCTAATTGTTTAAAAAAGTATTTTTGTTTTTTCTAGTATTGGAGAAAGGTTGACGATACGAACGACAGTTTTATTTTTGTGGTGACTTCTGGTTATATCGTTTGTCCAGACAGCGCAACAAGTCAGCTGTAGGATCTAATGGGCGGGTGCCCACTTGCAAATTATAATTACGGACTTAGGAGAGGTGTTCCGCAAAGTATAGAGTACCCCCCCACCCCCGTTTCTCCCTCAAAACCTTTCACGGGCCATTATACTTGGCTTGCTCAATCCGGGAGTTCCGTCCGCTTTTTTCTGTGTTCCACTTGTTGCGCTTGCTGATTGCGCTTGTAATAAGTCCTCGTTTCGTTTCGGGCGTCCACAAGACACGACTGTAGCTCGTTTACACTCTCACCTTTTTAAAAATTAGGTCCCATAAGACGCCTTTTGGTAAGGGTTAAAACGTGGATCCCACACCAATGCGGTTGTTTCAAATGAGGGGTAAAACTCCCAAGTACCATCGTAGGAGCGCTTCCTTTGGGTAGAACCCCAAATAAAACCAGATCATTTTACTTGATTTTTGTTACCCAACCAATATGCTTGTCAGAGCTTGGACTAAGGAGCCGCCCTTGAAACACGAGATAGAAGTGTCATAGCAGAAAATAGAGGTAGGTATAACTATATTCAAACTAACTATTAAAAACTATAATTTGTTTAATAAAGAGGTCAAAAACATTGCTCATTGCACGTGCCAGGTAGTCAGCCTTGTATCAGTTTCATGTCTTTGGACGCTAAAATGGGCCGAGCGCCCCGCCCGATATCCTCGGTATATGATGCAGCCGCTGGTCTTTTACAACTCCATGATTTTTGTGGGTTCCACTGTACTATAGAATGAAACTTTCTAAACAGGTTCTACAGCCTAAGATTTGACCCCTCAGATCCAACTGTACCACATAAATTTTTACTTTCACCAACAGATCCTATGCAGCCAAGATTTTGCTTTCTCAGGTCCCACCCTAACACAAAGATTGTTGATTGTAATACTCCGCCTCCAACCGAGGGTTCATTTCCAGCTTAGATTTGGCCCTGCTCATGGGGGGGTTTTTTTCATACCCCTTACCACAGAATTTCCGGTTGTTGCTGTAGGACTGTTTCCAATAAGGAGTTCTAAAGCCTTAATTTTGTTTCTCTTCGGGGTGGTCCCCCACCCCTGCCATAGAATCCAAGACTTTCCAAACTTTTTAAGGTTTTCTATCAGCGCCAGATTTTTGGGCCCCTGGGTGGTCCCACTGGTTCTTTATTTAATAGGAATTAGACTTTCTCACAGGTTCTCTACAAGCATAAAATTTGGCCCACTTCTAGCCAGGTCATATATGCTACCACATGAATGAAGAGCCCCTCCAACATGACTCCTTAAAGCCTCAGATTTGGGGACCTCTTCACATCCTACTGGCAAACATTATATATGAGGATCTCTTCCAACAGGACTTCTACAGGCCTAGATTTTGCCCTCAGGTTCCCCACTGTTTTTTGGTAAACACAGATTGAGACTTTCAAAACAGGACTCTACAGTTCTAGGATTTGGCCCCACAGGGATTCAGTACAGCCCACTGTTTCCCCATCACCAAAAACCTTTCTGACTTAAAGACATACTATGAGAAGCTGACCACTTGGGGTAAAGCAAGACAAAATACAAATCCCTACCCACTTCTCGAAAATTAAAATTTCCCCCATAGGAAAGAAAATCCTAAGATGTTACTTCCTCTATATGGCGCATCAAGAGTCGTTCTAACGATGTCCTAAAGAGAAACGTCTGTAGCTGTGGGGGTTCGGCCTGTTTGTTTTTGTTTAATTGCTGCGCCTGTGTTTTTGTTGCGTGTTGTTTCTCTTCTTCTGCTGTCTTTATGGTCGTTGAGTTCCGTTGTAGTTTTTCTGCTTTTCTTTATTGTTCTTTCAGATTTTCTCTGTTTGTGTTTTATGCGTGTGCTTTTAACTTTTTTGTGTATGTGCGGGTTTTCATATCTTTTGGGGCAGTGCTAGGGGGAATAGAGTTGGAAGGAGCTATTGGGGTAGGAAGTTTTGGTGAGTTAAGACTTAGACACAATAGGAAAGGAATAACAAAACATCAACTGAAATTAATTCTAAAGGTAAAATCATTGGAACTATTAGAGCCTTTCACTATCAAAGGGTGATGAAATTAATAGCACAATTCAAATGGTACATTGATATGTGACTTTCCTAACACTACTTAAAAAAAGAAATAAGAATAATAGTGAATAGAAAAAAGC
Source organism: Margaritifera margaritifera (assembly GCA_029931535.1). NCBI lineage: Eukaryota > Metazoa > Mollusca > Bivalvia > Unionida > Margaritiferidae > Margaritifera > Margaritifera margaritifera. The sequence goes on from JAQPZY010000078.1 coordinate 26,143, forward strand.
GAATCGATTAGTTTTTATGTACAAAAACTAGGAAACAGAGAGTTCGATTAATAAGTTTATATAGGACAACAAAGGAAAAGTAAAAAGCGTCTTTCATAAGAACTTTTAATGGAGTAAGTATATTTCTATCTCAAACCAATAGACTCCTATACAGCCTAGATTTGACTCCTCCAGGATTTCCCATCATACCAGTGATATTGAGTCTTTTCCAACAGCGACTTCTACAAGCTTAGATTTGACCCCCACAGAAAAAAGCAGGGAGAATGCTCCTCACTGACTTATTTAGCATGGGTATTTCTTTTTTAAAGCAGTTTTTGTTGTTGAAAGAAACTACCTAGTGGTGAATTGAGCTAGACGTGACATAATAAAGTTATATTGGTGAAAACATATGTGGACAATAATTGATTTAAAAAAGTGATGAAGCAATAAAAAAAAAAAAGTCTGAAATTATGTTGATATTATAATTCATGTTATATATATGTTATTAATATTATATCAGTTAGAACCTGTTTCCTTTTCGGTTTGTTTGTTTTGGGTGTGTTGGTTTTTTGAATAGGAGAAGACTGCTCTTTTCTGCCAACATAATTAATGGCTCTTCTCAACCACAGTTGTTGGGTCGTCTCATGACAGGTCATAACAGTATATAATCAAATAAACTTCTTGTGCATGGAGGGGGGGGAGGGATGAAAATCTGGTCTCTCAAGACGTGGGTCTCTCGGAGAAGCCTGGAGTGTTTTCCTTTAAGACAGCAGGTGTTTTACTTAGTTAATCGTATGTTCCTACTGCTACTCAGTTGGGGCAAGAAGCTCCTGTCTGACACCCTTGTGGTCATTTTTATTCATGGATTTTTTCCACACATAGCTGGCAACTTTGAAAGGATGGCCCTGCAGTCCATTGAAATCGTATGTTATGTCGCGTTTGTGCACATATGGTTCGTTGATTGACAGATGTCACCCCATGGGGTCAATTTAGAGGGCTGTGTCCAACAACTTGACCAGTTCAGACTCTAGTGCAGTGGATCTGTGATATAACCATATTCGCACTAATTGGTTTGGTAACTTCCTTTTTTTTTAGATAACCTCGCTAGATCAGTCTTATACATTCAGCTGGCTGAGAAATGTTTACCAAACTGCACTTTTCTCTGTGGGTCTGGGGTCTAGACAGAGCCAGTCAGTTTCAGCGGGGTATGTCCCAAGTTTGGAGTCGGTCAACTATGCGGACTTGTACTATTACAATATTTCAAATGTCTTTTATATCTTTTAACATCCATCATCATTATTTTCATCACACATATCACCAAAAAGTCTTACTGCTCATTCACCTAATCTTTTTTGAAAAAAAAAAAAAAACTAAAAAAAGTAAACAAAACCCACTCAGATTCAAAAATTTAACACCTTATTTGTTACTATGAAGCACATTCTCAATTTTTTTTTCCAGAGATTCTAACTGAATTTGTTTGAAAAGGCTTTATATTGTCACCTCCAAAAGTCATTATTCTCCATTTCTCCTTCTCATTTCCAGGATTAGCATTCAAATGCTATAATAGGGTCGCGAAGTTGAAATAAAAAAAAAAAAAAATAAATTAATAAATAAAAAAAAATTGTACAATTTCATAGTGGTTTAAATTTAAAAATTATGTAAATTTACTGCTGAATTTTGGTCTTGTACCATCACCTTTCAGTTCAGGTTTACCAGGTGATAGAACTGTACATGGTTATGAAAAATTACCTCCAAGTTTATTCCTGGAATCAATCATCAAACCATATACATTGATGGTACATCTGTTGGAACCTAGTTTCCAATACATCAAATATAAAAAAATCTAATTTACAGAAACAGACAATGCAAGAGCCCAGCAGAGGTCCATGTGACGTCTTTTTTCAGGTGATAACATTTATTTTTGTGCCACCATACTTTTGGAAGGAAATTTGGTAGTGGCTATGATAATCTAACCTGTAAAGTATATGCATGTGATATGGTGCAGTTCATGTCCTGTGCCATATTTTTTTGTAAAAACATTCTTTCAAACGGAAGATTTTTATTTCTAGTTTGGTTGTAGATCTTGAGTGGCAAAAAAAAAATAAAAAAAAAATTTAGAGGACTTGGTATTTGTTTTGGTGGGGTTCAGTGGTTTGTCCCACTCTTTCCTTAGTCACAAAACCCTTTTCGGACTTAAAGACATGATGAAAGCTGACCACATCTTTTTTGTAAAGCTAAGGGACAAACACAAAGTCACCTACTTCTCAAAAATCAATACCCCCATAGAAAAGAAATCCAAGGAGTGCTACTCCCTTTCTTATGCGCATCAGGATCTAACAATGTCCTAAAGAAAAACTGTATTTTTTTTTCTTTTTTTTGGTAGGGGCTTAGTACTATGGGGTAATTTAGGAGTTGAGGAGCGGCCGTCTCGCCCGATGTTCTGGGTAGTATGTAAATAACAAGGAAAAGCCATTGGAAGATGGTTACTTTTTTGCTGGTAATTAGTTTTATATAGAGGTTTAGACAACAATTAGGGAGAATAACAAAAACATTCTCAAGACTAGAAATTAATTTTAAATAAATTCAAAACATTAGATTCATGTTTTCAATATCCAAAGTGAAATAGCACAAATTGCTCTAATTTTTTTAAACAAATAATATTTAAATTAAATATAACTATTAAAAACAATCTCTGTCGTTGCACTGCTATAATGTGCATTTGCGCAAACCAAATTAAGATGGTATCATTACATCATTTTCCTCTTGTGTTTTAGCACATGCGCAAAACATTTTCCTATAATAAATTATACGACAAGCAGCTTCAAAATTTGAATACATCTGAACAACTTGGTTGAACATAAGGGTCACCAATGACTGAATTTTATTTACCAGCTCGTAGTGCATAATTATTATGGTCACCCCCCCTCTCCCTCTCTACCCCCTACCCGCCCCCCCTGCATGCCAAAATGGCACACCACTTTTCCCAGTTTTTTCGCTGAATACGCAGAACCTAGTCTCATGCATGGCCTCCACCAATGTTTTCAATCAACAAAAGAAGAGAAAAAAAAAAAAACTAGTTTTATTAGCATGGAAAATTGCCTCAAATAACCATTGCTGAATGGAAAAGATGCTCTTTGCCATTCCTTGACTTTTTTTTTTTAAAATGCCAAAAAAAAAATCCAATTGGGTTGTTAGCCAATTTCCTTTATAACTTCGGCTGGGCCAGAAAAGATGTTCAAATAACATGCTGAAAAAGGGGGGGTATCCACTAATTTAAGCCAATTTGCTCACCAAATATATAATATCTCTAAAATCAAACAGGGTACTAGTAATATATCTTTGTAAAACCAATCATAATCCACTTTCACACTGTTTCAACACAATGGTGATTACATCAAGGAAAATATTAATCGACTCAAAAATTAAAATGATTCTCGTGTTTTGAATCGCCTGATTGCATGATGCTGACAGATATAAAATGAAGGGATATAAACATGATTCTAATACAATAGAATCTGATTATCACAGAGTGTGTAAATCAAGTATTGGTGTTCAGAAGTGCCATTGCATGCCAAAACACTGACATAGGTTATTTTTTAATTACCAAAGATTTTTCCTATGGATAACCTTTTAATGTCTCAAGCAGGGGACTATGACAAGGTATCATCTCTTTACCCAAACGGATTCCGATTGAGATTCGGTGGTATGATGGTGTTGGATGAAGTCTGGTCGTGGTGTGGCTGGGATGGTGGTGGGTGGCGAGGTTGGCGGTGGGGGCGGGGGGGCTGGCGAGGTTAACTTTAATGCTCAAGCCCGGGGCTATGGACAAGGGTATAATTACAAATGATCCAGTGGGTGCTGGTTCGCTTTGGTTAGGCGATAACTTTTTTTAATTGGTCAAGCAGTGAGGCTTATTGACAAGGTATAATTAACCGCCCCCCCACCCGCCCCCGCGCCCCCCCCCCCCCCCCCCCCCCCCCCCCCCCGCCCCCCCCCCCCCCCCCCCCCCCCCCCCCTCCCCCGTCCCCCCCCCCCCCCACCTCCCCCCCCCCCCCCCCCCCCCCCCCCTCCCCCCCCTCCCGCCCCGCCCCCCCCCCTCCCTCCCCCCCCCCCCCCCCTCCCTCCCCACCCCCACCCCCCCCTCCCCCCCCCCCTCCCCCCCCAAAGATCCTATGGATAACTTTTAATGTCGAAGCAGGTGGGGCTATGACAAGGTATAATTAAATAAGTCGTTTCAGAAGACTGCATAGGTAGAACGTGATAACTTTTAATTGTTCAAGCATGGGGCTATTGACAAGGTATAAATTACAAAGAATTTCCATTTTGTGATTTAACATTTTTTTTAATATTGTCTAAACAGGGGGCTTTGATAAGGTATTATATTTCTACACAAGATCCTTGGGGATTACTTTTTAAAGTCAAGGCAGGGGCGTTTAACTCAGTTAAAGTATTTTTGTATAGAGAAAAGCGTGACAATTTCACACTTGACCCCAAGAGAACTTTCTTTCTTTTGGACACATGTATTTTTATTAGACCTTGATTTCAATTTCATGCTCTGTCTTAAAAATGATTACCTATAGCAATAGTAACAAAAAAAATCTGAGCACCAGAAATCAAAATAAAATTGATTGTATGTTTAGGAACCTACAGGACAACAGTTGCAAACACTAATCAGTCAGTCTCCATACTAGAATATATGTATGTTAAAACCAGGACTCAGGCAACAGTATTGGCAGTCTCTGTACAATTATAACTGTCGGTGAACAAAGTCTTGAGAGTAAATGGATAACACTATGAAACTAAATTTTTAGTCGTTGGTACCTATCAGTAATAAGCTGCAGTAGGAACATATGTGTGCCTATTAAAACATGACTAGCATATGAAGATGGCATACTTTAGTGCATATATACACCATTGACTAGCAAATTATGAATCCATTCTAGCATAATGAACACATACTTAGGCATCCTTATGAAACAACTCCACCCAAGCATATTGTTTGTTGTTTTTTGTTGTAACCAACAATGTTTTACTCTGCATATGGAAACCACATCCACCTAGCATTTATGAACACACACTGTGTTCTTTTGCTTAGCATTATGAACACATTCTTATTTTATCTTCTACTAGCATATTGAATGCATACTAGCATGTATGAATGCATTACTAGCATGATGTAGACACATACCATGCATGGATGAACCACATTTTACTAGCATATGAACACACACGTTGGAGGTAGGAGCATTAATATTAAACACAGAACCAAGCATCTATTTGATAACACATGTTTTATCTAAAGGCATATGAATGCAATACTTCATGCATATTGGAATGGCATACTTGCATATGAATGCATTTTTGTTATTTATTTCTTTTTTTTTTTTTCTGTTTTTGGACTAAGCATAATGAACCACACCCACTAGCATTATTGTTGTTTTTCTTTATTGGACACTATACTGTAGTCATTATGAACATCATTTTTTGTTTTTTACTAGCATTGATGAATGCCACACTTAGCATATAGACAACATACTAGCATTGATGAACACATGTTACAAAGCATGATGCAATGCACACTGAGCATATGGACACATGACTAGAATATATGAACACTATTTTATTTTTTTTACTAGCATGTTTATGGAACACATACTAGCTTTTATGAATGCTATTTTTAACCTAGTATATGAATGCACTGGGGGTACTAGCATTATGGAAACAGCTAACATTTAGTCATTAAATAGGTGAGTGAAATATTTTATATACACTATCTTTATACAGTTTTCAAATTTCTTAATTTAATAATAATTTCATGTTTAATGATTTTCATCCAAAAAAATCTTACATTATACAAGTAGTTAAACATTATTTGTCATAAAATAAGTCTATTGATAGGTTTTATATACAAACCTTTGAAAACAAAAAGCAATATATAAATATTTAGACTCTAAAAATACAACTTTTAAAAACAAAATACCTTTAAGAAAGCTCCCCAAAGACCAGCTTGTCAGAAGATAGGGAAGAAGATATATTGAAGTGACTCTGAATTGATGGTGGGTTGTTTGTTTTTGGTTTTGTTGTAGTTTTTTTTTTGGTACGATCATATTTCAAAAAAACACATTTGGTTCTTTTTATAACCAGATTAAATGGAAGATCTCTTTCACTTGAAATTTGTTCTTTTTCTAAAATTTTGAAATTTTCTTCAAAGTCAATATCCTTTGTACAACAAAAAAAAAACACCACATATAGAAGAAGAAAAATGTTAACTAGTGGATACTGTAATAAACATTTTTTTCACCTGGCCTTACATATTTTCTCACATATTTGCGTATAAAAAATAAATGAATTGCACGAAATTCTTAAAGAATACTCCAAAATACTGGTGTACCGGGTTGCACCAACAGTACTAGAGCTTTTGATAGAGCATATAGAGAATAGATCTACAGATAGTTCTCCATGATCTCAAATAGTTGTGAAAATGAGACACTCAAGATAAAAATTTTAAAAAAGAAAATATTGCATACTAGACATACAGATTAAAAGAAATTAAAGAGTGTAAATAATTTTTGCTGTGTGTTGTTGTAAAAATATTAGTATGAAACTAACTTTTTTAATGGAAATGGACCATCATTAAATTGACTCATAAATCACGATGGCTTCCCTGATTTTAAAATGATACCCTTTGAGGTACAATTGCTATGCTGTCTAGAGAGGAACATCCAAACATAACAATTTTGGGAAACTTTGAAGGTTGGAGACCACTCATAAGCTGAGATGTGTCTTTTGTTTATTATTTTTATTTGTTTTCTGTGTTTTAAGTTTGTTCATCGATTTTTTGTTATCTGGTTGACTGCATGGGCATTATTAGGATTATGATGTTATGACATGATAGTAAGGACTATTGTTTATGACATGGGAAGCAATATGTTATGACAACTGAGAGCAAGGATATGTCACAATATGGGTGAAGCCCTTAGGAGTTAGTATTTGGGTCATCACATTGGCTGTTGGTGGCGGGAAGCATGAAATACTGTTTACATATATGGGGTAGAACTCAAGTTGAATGTGTTTATGACATGGGATTAAACAAGTTTGTTGATGACGATTGGGAGCATCAAGGTTATATGTTTGATACAATATTGGAGTCACGTTAGGGAACCATGATAGTGTTTTTTTCGTTTTCTGGTATGAACAATGTTGTCTTAAGCCTCAAATTATTGTTATGACATGCAAGCCTGGATATGGTTATGACATGGGGAGCCCCGATATAATTTGCTGCTCCCCCTTGATAAAGATGTTGGGAGCCCCAGATATGTTATGGACACGCGGGATCCAGTGGATTAGGTTCAATAATTAAGTACAAATGAAAATGTAACAACCCTTGTTGCTTTGAAGCAGGGAATACTTCCTAGTATATGAATCTACTCGTTAAAAAACAGAATACCCATACAACAAGTCTTTATTATATGAACCACCCCATTGTTTAGTAGTCCTCTAGGCAAATAACTGTAAAAATCTTTGTTGTAAAGATAAAAACTCCTTTTTTTTTTTCTTTTCAGTATCACAGTGGACTTGTTAATCTTTTGATTCCAAACTCAATAGGACTTCTTCCTAATACCCCAATTCGAGAGGCTCAGTTGTAAGATATCCACAAAGATTTTGGTGTTCACAGGTCTGGTGATGTAGAAAACTAATAGGTAGATTGGTGCAGATAACCCGATTTTTTCTTTCTTTCACGGTCACAGTGACCTTGGTTTTCTTTTGACCTTATTGATCCCTGAAAAAGATTGATATAACTTTCTCCTTTACTCGAAAGAGAGTTGCAAGCCATCCCTCACAAAGTCATTGGTCCACTATGATGGATCAGTAAAAGGATGTAGATACTACTATGGTTATTGTTTGGTGGAAGCCATTTTTTATGGCTTGTTTTCAAGTTCACAGGTGACCTTGACTATTGACACCTTTTGACCCCAAATAACCAAAGCAGGGCGGTATTCTTTCTTTGTATCCTCCAAGTGGAAAGTGAATACACAAAGTGTGTGTACAACCTTTCCATAGTTGATCGATTGGAAGAAACACAAGTTTATTTGTGCAAGAAACCATTTTTATTCTGGTTGGTTTCAGTGCGACAGTGACCTTTGACCATCAACCTTTTTGTAGACTATTGCATAGAATTCAATCAAGTTCTTCATTTACCCCAATAGTGCTAAGCCATCCGACATGAAGTTGATGGGATAATCTAGTAGGATGCAGCAGAGAATCTCAATGTTATTGTGCAGGAAACAAAACTATGGTATCGACAGGGGCCTTGGAATCTGCACGGGTGATGCTTTTTTGGCAGGCACTGGGGAAAAAGAGCCACCCTCCCCGACAGACCCGTCCGTTCAGCATCCGCGGCGCTATCTCTGTTCTCGTGAACATGGTCCCCACGTCATTCGCACGCCCCCCCCCTCCCGCGTCGCCTCGCCCCCCCCTTCGCCCCTCCCCGCACCTCGCGACTGCCCTCTCAGGTGAAAGTAACCTTCTTTTAAAAATTTTACTAGAAAATAAATATTGATACCAAAATTAGCCTATTGGGGTCACAATAACGGAATGGTTTCCTATTTTATTATATACTAAAATGTGGATTTATATAGAAAAATTATTGAGTGAAATAATTGTTTTCATTTATTTTTAGAGTTCCTATATTTTCACATATGAAAAAATATCCGTATCATTTTCCAACCATATGAAAAAATACCCGCAAGACCAGATTTCACATTTCATAACCATGCGACACTTGGATTGTGGTTGTGCCTATAGAAAATTTTTATACTGCTATAGCCAAAGATTTTAAATGAGCATTTTGTTGATGTTTGGTGAATGATTAGAAAACTGCATTATCTTTTCAAGGCATGGAAAATTTAATTAATTTTGCTGGAAGATCTATGACTTGCCATTTGTTTGCTTCTTTACAAAGTTATATCCCTTTTTAAAACATTGACAAATACAATGTTTAAAAAATTCTGGGTGTGTTGTGGGATGTCAACTTGCCTCAATTTGGATTTCCATATTGTGGTCAGATTAGGTGGGGTTAAAATAGTTTATACAAAATGGTTTCAAAAATTCGTATTTTATATTACTGCAATATCCCAAACCTACCTATACCTCTCTCAAATTGCTGTTTATTTTTCACGATCAGCCAATATTAAATGTTTGATTAAAAACTGCAGGTGTAATGTCTGAAAAGGGGGGGTTGGCGCGGTGGTTTGTTTTGTCTGATTAGTTGCGGTAGCGGGTATCGGTTTTGTTCTGAAGAGCGTGTAATTTAAAATCATCAAAGCTTTTAAGTTCAGAAGCCAAGTTTGGTGTTTATTAACACCAATAAAAAAAAAAGGGGGGGGAAGGAAAACAATTTTCTTTTTCCTTTTACCATAAATATCTAGATACATTTTCATCTTGTGGTTACATAAGAAATTACACTGTAACTCATGGCTTTTGCCACTTGTTAAAAATATCTTGTTTTTGTACCACATGATGTGAAAATATATCGGATCACTAATTGTTAAAGAAAAAAGAAGAAAAAATATCCCTCTATTTATTTAGTTTCCCTAAACACAACATATCTGGAAAAACATAATATCTTAATGCTGAATCAATAACAACAATATATATTATCACACTTTGAAAAACATAAAACACTGAGCATCATCACTCTTACAACTATATCATAATAAATTGATTATATTTCACACTGTTTTCACCAGCACTGTGTAGCATCAACCTTTAAAAATATCAAGGGAGTAATGACAATGTTTGCAAGTGAGTGTGACCAGAACAGGAATTTTGAATATTTAGACTCATGAAATGATATCAACATTTATTGGGCTCAATACAACAAGTAATACCACTTACTACCCAAGCAGACTGTTGTTGATAAAGATCATCTCTTTCCAATTCTTTTCATAAACTCTCTTTCATCAAGTAACACTTCATGTAAAATCCTCCCATGTTGTAGGTACTATGTTTTATGTTTGTTATTCCTACAATTAATTCATGTCCAATGCAGTGATGATCAGTTTATAATTAGCCCTGGATGGGGGCCTGGTCACAGTTTCAGTTGAGTATTACCTCCAGATAAGACAAACCTTAAAGATGATCAGTTAAATATTTGCCCTTGGATGGTGCCAGTTTCTATGTGTGGACTGTATTGCCACTACAAGGACACAGACCAAACCATTATAAGAGCCATCAGGTATCTTGAGACGAGTGCCCATTTACGGTCTTTTGAGAGCATGGTCGTTATTACCGGGAAACTTTGAGGCAGAGTTCACTATGGATCAGCAGAGGGTGACAAAGACCCCTTAAAAAGGCAAGGAGGGGAATGCAGCCAAAAACTATCTCACTCTTATGTAAGCTTCAGCTGAGAAAATAAATAAAAGTTACAAATGTTATGAACAACCGGGACAGACACAGATTTAGTAACTGACCTTATTGATTGATTTGGTGTTTAAAACAATTCAACAAAAAGAAAGGAGTTGTTCTTTTTTGTATTGTACCAAGGCGAAGTTTGATTTAAAAGTGTGGAAAGGGTTGTCCTTTGTCCAGAGGGCATGTCATGGAGACAACCTTGACATGGTTCGTCAGAGGTGAGTTTCGTGGGAATGGTTTTTTTAATTTTTTATTAATATTTTTTTTGGTCAGGATGCAAAACACATTTATGCCCTTCTAGTCAAGAGACCCATCACACTAAACCACTGAGTCACACTGAGGTTTTTCCCTTATCAACAGCTTTCAACGAGGGAACCAGTTGTTTTTTTTTTTTTTTTTTTATAAGACTAGTTCTTGTTGTGAGCTTTTGTAGGAATTTGCAATGTTCTTTTATACCAATTTCGGAGCTTTCGCACAAGATCCTCAATATGAAGTTCTTTGGTACGTTATTAATTCGCTTTCAAAAAAATCTATTTGTTGTTTTTTCTGGTTCTGTTGTTTTCTATTTTCAACTTATGCCTTGTTCAATATCCAAGTTTTTTGAAAGTGCCTTTAAAAACAAACTCAACCTTGACTCACTATTTTATACTCAAATTATTTGGAAAAAAATTTTCTGCAGTATGTATTGTTCGCAGGTTTGTCAGAACATTTTGTCCAGATTTAACAAAAATGTGCATGAATATTTTTTCAATTTTCCACGTCGTATTTTTATTGTATTACAGCTTTTTCATGGTTAAAATTGATTCTGCAATTTTGTTAAATGCTTGCAAATTATGTGATAATATATATTGAATAAATTATGTCTTTTTAAATTAATAAGTTATCATATAGAATATAGATAAAAATTAAAAAAATTTAAAAATATAAGAAAAGATTATAAGAATATTGATATTATATATTTATATGTGCTTCCCATTGTAGCAAAAAACAATGAAAATTTTTTAAATGTAAGAGGAAAATTTCTGTTTGGCGATATAAAGGCATAGTTCATTTTATTTCCAAATGATGTTCTGTACAAAATCATAAAAGTATAAAACTCTTACAAATGTGGTTGGTGACCCTTAATTACCTATCCTCTCACATATTTTTTTGGGTGGACCTTGCTTAAGGATTTTCTTAAAAAAAACCTTTCCCTTCTCACAAAACAAACAATTCTCATTAACCTCATGTAAGGGGGATGGGTGATGACGGCAATGATTCTTGCACATCTTCTAGTATATATCTATTTTGAATATTCCATATGTGTTCTTGTATCCATTAAAAACCCATGAAAGGAAGGAACACAGTTCTAGTTTAAATCACCTTTAAAGGCCCAATACCATTGAAAACGAGCATTGAAAATTACTGAGAATATATAGATGGAGTCGTAATCCAGAATGCTTTATGTGTAGTTTGAAATCAGTAGTATGTACTCTAGCATCTGTATTTTAATTTGGATCTTCTATCATTTTTAAACTTTGGTCTTCTTTTTTTTTCAAACATTGACTAGTTTGGGTTTGCATCTATAACAAGGACCATTATCCTAACTCAGAAGGATCACAGGTACTCTTTAAAGTAACCTTATATTGTCTGTGGGTGATCTTGGTGCAATGCATTGGTAGGGTAAGTTCTAACACCCCATTGACAGATTAACAGTTACACTCAGTAACAACAAATAATATGTTATGCCATTGGATAAACGCACACTATATATATCTCTGCTCCGCTCCTCCCCATGTACACTGTCTCGCTCGCCGCGATCGAAAACCCACACTCAATTCTACTACATGTGTTTACATTTCTAGGGATTCCACACCTCCCATCCCCAGTTCCATGACTGTGCATACATCAGAAAACTGTGGTAAACCAATTCCCAGTTCTATGACATTGCCTAGCCCAGTGTCCATGATAGTGCATTCATCAGAAAATTGCCAAGCCAACACCCATTCCTTGACAGTTGCATACATCAGAAATTTGCCTAGCCAATCCCAGTTCCAAGACGGTGCTTACATCAGAAAAGTGCGCCTAGCCAATCCCAGTTCAGGGACGGTGCTTACATCAGAAAATTGCCTACTAGCCATATCCCAGTTCCGACAAGACAGTGCTTACATCTCAGAAAAATTGCCTAGCCGCAATCCACCTGTTCCAAGATGGTGCTTACATCAGAAAATTGCGCTAGCCAATACTCAGATTCCAAGACAGTGCTTTAAAACAGAATATTGCCTAGCCAATCCCTAAGTTCCAAGACAATGCATACATAAAAAAAATGCCTACTATGCTGTTTACATTTCACTTCATTAAACCTGATGCTCGTGAGTAAAAAAATCATGTACACATAGTAATTCTGATTGTGTGGTAAAATCTTACACATAGTTAATTCTGATGTGGTAGTTATTACAAAGCTCTTTTTTCGATGAACAATAATTGCAATACAGCACAACATCTTAAAAACTCTCTAAACATTTGAGCAAAATCATACTAGTGTTCATACAAAATAATTCAGGAAACTTAAGATGATTGACAAATGTCTAGCAAATCAAATCTGAAGCTCATTGAATTTTAATGTTCATCAAAAATCACCAAACAGACCAAAAATATGCTAAGTCCACTACGCAGGCTTTTCCCTTCCTCTGATTTCCATAATTGATCACTGTTCTGTAACCTGAACCCAAGGTGCTAAATTTGATGACAACAACTACACACTAAATGCAAAAAGAACTTCAACAGATCTCACGCCCATCGTCCCTTGTCTTGTGGACACTAGCTGGCATTGTGTATACTAGTCAGGATTTCCTCAGCGCACTGGTTCTCTGGCTTCAGAAGGCTTTAGCTCATTGGAAACAGCAAACATTTCAGAAACAAAGGACCTCTCAATTTGATAGTACAGTAGACACATATTCCATATGGCCAAATCGAATGTGTGGGTACCATATATACTCGTGTATAATCCAGTCCAAATGCAAACAACATAGACCCATCGACTTGCCATTGCATATTTACACCGGCAGATATGGGTAGTGGCTTCGGTGCTCTGTTTGTGTTGTGTTGTGTTCTACGCAGTTATTAGTCCTTACAAACTGGCTCGGCCCAGAATTCTGCGGGCGCATTATTTGATGGCAGAATCGGGTCTATGCAGTTTGCAGTTGATATTGGCTTTTATGCGTGAAGTACATTACGTAAAATTCACTTAAGGACTAGAATTGGGTATCACCAGCCATGTTGTATCTCGATTATGTATCATGATAATTGTTTTTGATATGTCCTGTGTATCATGATAGTATTGCATTAAAATAAATCAGCTGAAAAATTATACGAGTCCATGTTTGCAAAACAAACACATCGCTTGTACTCCATTACATAAAATCCTTTGTAGGTAGGATATGCTAAATTTCTAGATTATGTACAGCAATTTCTATGTTTGGCATCATCTGTTATTATTATTCTTCTAAATGAAATTCCACATTCATTTACTCAAGAATAACTGGGATCTCTTGCCGTCGAGGTCTGGAAGTTATTATTTTTAACATGGTGAAGTATTTGTTTTTGCAAAACTGGAGAGGTGTATACCAATTCAAAAGTGTTTTGCAACAGACTTAAGTTTGAAATGGAAAGATAATGATAAATAGGGTAGACTCCAATTTAACAATGCAATATACAA
>JAQPZY010000083.1:0-41031 GCA_029931535.1 Margaritifera margaritifera
ATATGGCGTCCTTACACAAAGGCAAACTCAGGACCTGTCTGGTGTAATTTCTTAATTAAGCAAGCAAGTGAAGACCTCATGCACAATATGGCATCTTACACAATGGCAACTTAAGACCTGCCTTGTGTAATTTCTTAATTATGCAAACAAGTAAAGACCTCATAGAACAATACGGCGTCTTACACAATAGCAACTTGGAACCTGCCTGGTGTAATTTCTTAACTAAGCAAGCAAGTGAAGACCTCATGCACAATATGTCATCTTACACAATAGCAACTTAGGACCTGCCTGGTGTAATTTCTTAACTAAGCAAGCAAGTGAAGACCTCATGCACAATATGGCATCTTACACAATGGCAACTAAGAACCTGCCTGGTGTAATTTCTTAATTAAGCAAGCAAGTGAAGACCTCATGCACAATATGTCATCTTACACAATGGCAACTTAGAACCTGCCTGGTGTAATTTCTTAATTAAGCAAGCAAGTGAAGACCTTATGCACAATATGGCATCTTACACAATGGCAACTTAGAACCTGCCTGGTGTAATTCCTTAACTAAGCAAGCAAGTGAAGACCTCATGCACAATATGGCATCTTACACAATGGCAACTCAGGACCTGCCTGGTGTAATTTCTTAACTAAGCAAGCAAGTGAAGACCTCATGCACAATAAGGCATCATACACAATAGCAACTTAGAACCTGCCTGGTGTCATTTCTTAACTAAGCAAGCAAGTGAAGACCTCATGCACTATATGGCATCTTACACAATGGCAACTTAGAACCTGCCTGGTGTAATTTCTTAACTAAGCAAGCAAGTGAAGACCTCATGCACTATATGTCATCTTACACAATGGCAACTTAGGACCTGCCTGGTGTAATTTCTTAACTAAGCAAGCAAGTGAAGACCTCATGCACTATATGGCATCTTACACAATAGCAACTTAGAACCTGCCTGGTGTAATTTCTTAACTAAGCAAGCAAGTGAAGACCTCATGCACTGTATGGCATCTTACACAATAGAACTTAGAACCTGCCTGGTGTAATTTCTTACCTAAGCAAGCAAGTGAAGACCTCATGCACTATATGGCATCTTACACAATGGCAACTTCAGGACCTGCCTGGTGTAATTTCTTAACTAAGCAAGCAAGTGAAGACCTCATGCACTATATGTCACCTTACACAATGGCAACTTAGGACCTGCCTGGTGTAATTTCTTAACTAAGCAAGCAAGTGAAGACCTCATGCACAATATGTCATCTTACACAATGGCAACTTAGAACCTGCCTGGTGTCATTTCTTAACTAAGCAAGCAAGTGAAGACCTCATGCACAATATGGCATCTTACACAATGGCAACTTAGAACCTGCCTGGTGTAATTTCTTAACTAAGCAAGCAAGTGAAGACCTTATGCACAATATGGCATCTTACACAATGGCAACTCTGGACCTGCCTGGTGTAATTTCTTAACTAAGCAAGCAAGTGAAGACCTCATGCACAATAAGGCATCATACACAATAGCAACTTAGAACCTGCCTGGTGTCATTTCTTAACTAAGCAAGCAAGTGAAGACCTCATGCACTATATGGCATCTTACACAATATGAACTTAGAACCTGCCTGGTGTAATTTCTTAACTAAGCAAGCAAGTGAAGACCTCATGCACTATATGGCATCTTACACAATGGCAACTCAGGACCTGCCTGGTGTAATTTCTTAACTAAGCAAGCAAGTGAAGACCTCATGCACTATATGTCACCTTACACAATGGCAACTTAGGACCTGCCTGGTGTCATTTCTTAACTAAGCAAACAAGTGAAAACCCATGCACAACAAGTAGTCCCAGCCAACCATTGTCATACGATGAAATAAGGTTTCTATGTAAACAAGATAGGTTAAAACTACACCCTTAGCAGTTTGAAAACCGTGGCACTGTCAGTGCATGTAGTTTCTGGCATTATCTTCCTATATTTTGCACATTCTGCATTACAAGAAAAAAGAAGAAATGCCCAATAAGTGTTTGTTACCTTCATTGCAGATTATTTTCGTTGTCCTAGGATTTCTTCACTGTTAAATATCTCTATTGCTATGTCTTTTTTGTGTGCAATATTGAGGTCCAGCATGGTTATTGCATGATGGTGTGCGAGTAGGACACACATCTTATCAATATAGCTTGTTTAGCTCGAAACATTGGAAAGTTGTTTTGTAATCACCCCTTTACCAATTTGTGTTTGTGTGAGTAAAATATTAGCGATTGATTATTTAAGTAATTTTGGCCACTTGCCCAAAGTACAGCATTATATACAACAAATGGTCAGTACTGGAGCACAGTACATTTCTGGCAATATAAATGCCAAACATTAGGTACAGTTTCTTGTCAGCCTTGAAAAATTAGAGAAAAAAAATGCATCAATGAATTAAAAAATGAAATAAATTTAAATTTAAAGTTAAGACTCGTGCAGCTTGTTTTTATATTGATTCGTATACTGGTGGACTTAAATTGGTTTGCGGCAAACTTCTGGTTAATCAATAGCCAGAAAGCCTGCCGTAATCATTTTTGACAAACTTTCTGGTTCATCATTAACCAGAAAGTTTGCGGTAACAATATCTGGCAAACTTTCTGTCTATTATTCTATCAGTATCCAGAAAGTTTGCCACAAACCTTCTGGCTAACATTTCACTCATTTGCAAACGAAAAGTTAATTAGCCACAAAAGAGCCGCAAACTTGGAGCTCATAAACCAGAACAGTTGGCCAAAAGATCCACATTTTCATAGCTAGGCCAAAAGACCCCCATTTTGGCCCCCATTTTCATAGCTAGGGGTACCTATTACGGGAAGAAAGAGATGTTTTTGACCAATTCTTTTCCCTTTTAAGTTAGTCAAATAACAACTTCAAGTCTCTAACCAGGCAAAAGGGTCTATTACAGATGTGACTGAGACTAGGGATTTCAACTGGTTCAGGGGCTACCAAAGGTAGCCGATTATTTATTAGCCAGAAAGCAGGGCAGGGAAAGAAAGGAGACTAAATTGGAGTCAAACCTTTTCCACATAAAAGGCATTTTTAAATTTCACTCCTCCGTGATGCTAGAGAAAGACTGAAGTCCGTCTTTAAGGTTCTCAAAGGAAGCATCACTCAAGGGTTCATAAGGAAGTTTAGATAGCGACCAAAGGACACACAACAGATTTCATCAAGGCATTAAAGAGCAAGAGTCGGTCTTTGAAGCTAAAAAGTGCTTGATCAGTTCAAAAAGATTAGGGCCTGAACCAAAGGTCGAACCCATAGAGAACTTAGGGTGTAGAAGGCCTGTTCTATAGTCCTTGATGGTGAAGACTGAGCAATCTGAAAGAAAGAGAAAAAAATCCACAACTGTGATCAAAGAGGGCAGATCAGCGCGATATGCTGCCTGTAACTGCACCAATTACAGAATACTCTCCATTTGGCATCATAAACCTTGATGTTGGCAGCCTTCGCACTTGGCAATCTGCAACCCTGCTCAAAAAAGCGTCTTGATGAATAGAATGCTTGACATGAGCCAGGCTTGAAGGCGTATAATCTATCGGTTTTTGTACAGAAAGGACCCTTTGTGATGCCCTCCACAACATTAACTCCTGGGGTGGGTGGCTGGACCACTTGGGTCACATGGGGGCTGTAAGGATGAACAGTGAAAAAGTCTTGATCCTGTGGAAGACTTATGGCTGGTATATAAACAAACATAAGGACTGGGGAGAAGAGGTAAAATGCAAAACAGAAATGGCTATGACTAAAGGAAAATATGCAAAAGACCCTAGAAGTAGTGATAATTTTCAAGCGGCTATAGACACGTGTCAACACCTCATAGTCCAAGGAAAAGAAGAACAATAGTTGGAGTGATGAAGTGAGTTATTAATGCATCAGACTGGGACTATCTTTGTTCTAGGCCTCGAATTGCTGATTGGAGGAGGGAATTCATCTTGGACTGGGGACTAGAGCCAGGAAAACTGTAGTAGTAGTAGTCGGGGCCGTTGTAAGGGGTGGGCGATATGGGTGACCGCCCAGGACACCAAACCTGGAGAGTACCCTTTTGCAGAGTTTGTGGTATTTTTTTTTTCGAGTGGGACTGCCGAAGGCAACACTCGCCCGGGGTGCTATTTCGTCCAGCACAAACTTGTGATGGCCCTGGTAGTAGTTGACAGCACAACACTGGCCATATGGTGCCGATTACAAGTAAAGTTCTACAACTGTAAATACAAAGAATTGTCATAAAAATTGGAAGATAATGCCTTCCAAATGTACATAAGATACCAGTGGGGTACTAATGGTAAATGGTGCCCGGGGCAACGATGATGGCCGAAAGGGCCAGAATACGAGGCCCGAATTTTTATCAGCTGTTTTGGCACCACAAGACCTATGGCACCTGCCCCCCATCCCCCCTCCCCCGCCGTTAGTACACTACTGTAAGATACTAAACTAAATGATAAACATGAGGTACTAAACTTAAAGATAAACAAGAATCCCTCGAATGGAATGATGCACTACTGGCTGAAAATAATTTCCAGGAATTCAAGATAAGACCATTTCTTCTTTGTAACTGCCTAGTGTTGAAATGAACTGGAATATTTTTTATTAGCAATAACAAGATTAGACGTCTTGGAATTAACAAGATTTCAAAATTAACTACAGTGGCAGCCATATTGGATGTCAGATCGACACCATTTTAATTTAGATCTAACTATATATCATAAGAAGTCTTCTGGTAAAAACCCCAAGTCGATGTGACTTTCTGCTAAGCAGGAGCGATAACAAGATTTTCAAGATGGCGGTCAAATTGTATGTCAGATTGTTACTATTGTCATTTAGGCCAAACTAGATATCACAAGAAATCTTTTGGTGAAAACACTATGTCAACATGACCATCAATCTAGGATGAGTAGCAATAACAAGATTTTCAAGATGTACTCTTTGGTGGCCATATTAGAAGTCAGCACCATGATCATTTTGGAACCAAATAGACATGATAAAAATTCTTTTTGTGAAAAGCCCATGTTGATATGACTTTCTGTTTAGAAGGAATAGTGATAAGATTTTCAAGATGGCTAACATGTGGCCATATTGGCTGTCAGATTGGCACCATATTTAGGGACAGCTAGACATCATGACAAGTCTTCTTGTTAAAACCTCATGTCAATATGATTTTTTGTTCAGGAGGAGTAAATATAACAAGATTTTCAAGATGTCTGTCATGGCGACCAATTATTGTCTGAACATATCAGCACCATTTTCGTTTAGCATCCAACTACATATATCATAACAAGTCTTTTAGTGATAACCCACTGTAGATATGGCCATCCAATCTGGAGGGATTAGCAATAAAAAGATTTTCCTGATGCACCCTTTTTAACTAGACCATGAGATGAATGTGTGTGTAAAGTTTGACATGGCAATCCTCCAGTTAGTTTAGGAGTAGTGATAACAAACTTGTCCTAATGGATGGATAGACGACACAGGCCATCCCATAAGCTAGAATTAAAAATAAAAGATAAAAATTTGAAATTATGTCAAGTGTAAATAAAAATATTAATGTAAAATATGTAACATATATCATCCTTAAAACATATAGTCAATTTATTTGTATATAAATTGCATTTCTTTAAAAAGTTCAATATTCTCTCTGCTGGCACATAATCATAAAGGTTCTTCACTGATTTCACATATATATAAAAAACTTGTCTCGCAGGAAAATGTAAAGCAATGTAACAGTTACTGCTATTAAAATTTTATATTTGCTCTCACTTTTCATTCTCTGCAGGTACTGATCACTAGTTATATGCATCTTGAATATTAAAAGATTTTTTCTGGCAATCACATTGTTTCTAACTGGATTTAGATCTTCATGCAAAAGACTGACCAAGACAGAACTAACACAAATGCTGTTGTTTGCCTGATGAAACCATACTAAAATGGTTTCATATTGGATGTACCCATGCCCAACATTTTCTTTACTATACAAGGCAAAGCTTATCAATTCAGAGTGATTTATTTTGCCTACAATTGCGCTGACATTATGATCGCCATTTAACTTAATACAAGTGTATTCATTAGTAGAAATTTTCATATATTTCCCATTTTTTCCAAAATTTAAAATATATGGTTTTCTTTTTTTCAGCATGACCTGTATTAACAAATACAAATACCAGTATTAACAAATACAGTCAAACCTGTCCTAATGGTCACCTTTACTCAGCGGTCACCCGTTCACAACGGACATTCCAATCCCCTCCAAAATGTCCTATATAAATGTCATGTATGTAATGGTCACCTGCCTTTCGCGGTTAGCAGCCCGGTGTTTCCTAATCAAACGACAGGCGCGTATCTACAGTGACTGCTCAGTCTTTAGCTTCATGAGGAAGGCATTGTTTAAATATAGGAATATCATGTGAATTGATGAACGAACATTTCTTATCTCTCTTGTACTTACGGTACTCCAGTCACTTTGATTGTGTAACTCAGAGGTGTCAATACATCAAATTTATCATTTGGGTAGATGGTTGAAGCAATCTGTTTGTTGGATGGTGGGAAAAGTAATTGTGTTATCGCAGCAGAAATGGAAGTCACGTCTTGTACTATTGTGACAGGTATAGTTTGATATCTTTATCTATTTGCCTGTGAATTAAAGCTATCTCTAAAGAATAAAGTTCATCTTTGAGAAGAGATACGACTTACATCCCTTTTCATTAGGGTCAGGGGTTATTTAATACTTAAAGGTTGTCTGTAGTTTAAGCAGGTGAAGTTTAGGTTTACGGGTCACAAAAGATAGCCATATATGGCTTCTTTTGATTTCCTATTCATCAGTTTCTTCTCAGATAAGCTGACTATCTTTTGATCTTGGTGAGTTGATCAACTGACTAATCCAGACATTGTTTTTGAAGCGTAAACTAAGATCGGTGTATATTTAAGTCAGTGATGATTTAATTTATAGGATGGTTGAAAGTGAGCAGGATACAGTTATATTGTGTGGAACCTAAATTTGGGAGATAACAAAATATATGCAAAATTTATGATTTTTGTTGTATAGTGCACATAAAACATAATAATAATAATAACAATAACAATAATATTTGTTAAAAAAACCAATTTTAAGAGGTGAACCTGTTTGCAGAGGCCAGTTTTGCCTTTTCCCATTGGTGCCTCTAGTGACAGGTTTGATTGTGCTAAATGACAGATATTACTCACTTACTACCATGACTGACCATGATATTTTTAAAAATATCTGAACACTGAGGGTACAGAACTTTCTCTTCTTTTTCCCTCATCTCCAGTGACTTTTTCCCCTGCATATTCTAGCATAAATTCACCTTTACTTCTTTTAATATCAGTCACTATTCCTCGACCCAACAAAATATACACAATAGGCATGGCATTAATTTAACATTAAGCTGACTCTCTTTCAAGATCTTTCACTTCACAGCCTAATACTGCAACCTAGGTTTATCAGATAAGGGAACATTCTCTAATTCTATAGTGATGTTCTGTCCCTATTATTATTCAGGTGACATAATTTTTTTGAGGACAAAGGAAGAAAAAAGAAAGAAAAAAAAAAGAGTTCCCTGAGGGTACCAACCTTTTCTTGGCTGGAAAGAATATCCAGAAATCCAAGATAAGACTTCTTTTTAACTGCAGAGTACTGAAACCATCTCTGATATTCTGGAGAAAATCCAACATACTAAATTTGGTAACAGAACTTTTTTCATGTGTTTTAGTTAACGTGTTTACAAGATACCTGTAAGTGCAGTCCAAGATACTATATCATGGCCTTTGACCTTGACCTTGTTAAGTTTGCTTAGATCTATTGATAATATTTTCTGGAACAGAAACAAGTTTTCTTAGTGGTATCATTCAAGGTACTCTTGAGATCTATTCACAAACTGGGTTTATCCACAAACTGGCTTAAATGATGAAAATCCATTCACTTTTTTGTCTCATGCTTACAAGCCAGAACAGCTAAAAACCCAAGTCACAGACATTGACCTGAAAATTAATGTCAGAGTGCTGACTGTCACACTGTTCACCGGAATACAACTAAATGCAAAGTCTGGTGATAATTCACTTGAATATGTACAAATCACTGTGTTCATAAGATCAGTGAAGTACAAAAATAAAAGCAATTGACTTTTGCCTTGGACCCAAGGATACGCGATATAGCTTTCAAAACTCTGCAGAATAATATGTTGGTGGTCGGATATGGATCACTTTCACTCCGAACCAATTAAAAATATTGCAAAGAGTGTTCACTGAACGTTCCATGTCAATGCTACCATTCATGCAAAAGGAGAAGTGCTGACAAGATTGTGAAGATGGCTATGGTGCCATGTTGGCAGTCAGTTGAGCACCATTTTCATTTACCAGCTACATATTGATATAGTGTTTGAGTGAAAACCCAATGTTGATGCAAACATCCATTCAGGAGAAATAGACCTGTAAAGATTTTCAGCATGGCCAATAGTAGGTATTTCTCTTTGTTTTCTTAAAACAATTTAGGGCAATGTGTAAGAAAAAATCACATTTTAAAATTGATTTTCATTCATTATATTAGAAAAAGTACTGAAAATTCCTGCCTTACAGGTGAAAAAGAAAATAATAAACCTTTATCTTTAAAGTACTTTATGCAAAATCCTGGTGGATCTTTGCAAGAGGCTATTCCATTGTTTTGCAACATCCAACTGCTTTATTCTCCTTGCCTAGAAAAGTACAAAGTTGTAGATTAAGTTGGACATAAATTTAAAAAGAATCTGGACAAGCAACATTATCAATTAAAAGAAAGAAAAAAAAAAAGCACTGTGCACTTCCATTGCTAGCTGCAATTTCAAAATAATCTGTAATGGACAATTATGGACCATACACTGGCATGTATTTGCACAAACATCTAATAGAGAGGTACAAGTATAATCTAAGTAGACAAAAAGGATAATCTGAGCATAAAAAGTTTATACAGTAATGAATGTCAGTCTTAACTGGGACAAATTCATAGCAATTCTGTGTGTACTATAAGTTTTGGAACTCCCGAGACGCCCTTTTGCCAAGCTGGCCATTTGATTGTCTTCCATCAATCTCAATGTTATTTTTTAAATATTTCTTCAATCGGTCATTCAAGCATGGAATTGTGATAAAATTAGATTGATATAAATTGAGAAATCAGTCAAACTGTTCAGTATTTCATTCTAATTTTCTTTCTTTATTTCTATTTGAAATCTGTTCGATTTCCATTGCTCATCACAAATTAAGTTTTTATCATTACCGTGATGTTGTACCTATATTAACAATAACTTCTTTCAAAATTGACACTTCATGCTTTACAGTATTAAAAATTGTCAAAGGTCACCTATAAGTATGTTTTCTGCCTTAAAACTTTTAAATATACAACTTGTTAAAAAATGTTGTACCTGTATTACAACAATGAAAATAGCACCCAGGTATGGTTCATAGCTCACAAATCTGAGTGACCTTGTTTGTTCTGATGAAAGGACACCTATTGGTTATGAATCATATATTAAAAAAAATGACAAAAAAAGTCCACATAACTAATGCTTTGAAAATTTCTGCAATAATAACACAGGGATAATATGTTTTGATTTAAGAGATCTTAAGTAAGTACATGTTTACTTGGACTATGGTAATGATGCTAATATTACATTATATAGTGGGACTGTGTTAATGATGCTAATATTTACATAATAAAGGGCCTTATGGTTATGATGCTAATATTAAATAAAAATTGGCAAGTACTCATCAAAAGTACTACACCAGTGATGGCTACTAATTTAGTATATGATATAAACTATAGAATATTCAGAATAATGAAATTCAGACAAAAGATTGAAAGCTGATAACTCTCATTTTGTTATGTTTCTGCGTATACAATTGATTTTCGAGTTAGGAGAGAGAGAGAGAGAGAGAGAAGGAATGTACTGGGTTAAGAGTTAATTGATTTTGATTAATGTTGCTGAAGAAAGGGATCATTCAACACCTGGACCAAATTCCTCTCTTTACCCAAGTCACTTTAACGGGAAACATAACAATTAACTGGCCTGTGTTGCTGTTCAGAAAACAAAAACATAAATGCCTGACAAATCCACCAAAAATCAGAGATGCTAAAATCAGCAGTGGATATGAATAGAGATTTGTGTTATGCCAAAAATCAAAACTAAGCTGAATCCATAATGATCTAGTCAGATCTTTATTCTGGCATTTTATCCTATATTTTTGTAATTTTTTAAATAAATATCAGGCAGGTTATGTGCATTATATTGTGGTTATGTGCTAAATATATTTTATTTATACTCAGTGTGCATTCATAACTTTTTTTACCTGGATTAAATCACTTTGTACAATTGCTTACATCAATTTAAAATGTACCTCATGAGCACATAAAACAAGGTAAGTTAAAATGGCAAAGGACATATGGCTAATATGTGATCTGGGAAAAAATGAGATATGATAATTAAAGATGAATAAAGAAAAATTCTACTCGCAAATATGTTTAGGAACAAAAGGAGGATATTAAATGGAACATGCTCCTGAGTTAAGTGCTTTGTGAACTATATAGGTCTATTTTAGGTTTCACTTTTAAGTGCTAAGTGGCCCAAGAATTATGAAATAAAGTTTTAAATTACCTTTGCCTTTAATTTCATTTTTGAGACAAAATAATATGCCCATAAAAGTAATCATAGAAGTGTCATGACAAGTGTTAGTGGACTATGGTTATTGAACAAGAGCTGGTTGGCTGCTTTGTGACATGGAGCAATCTTGCAGATTATTTCTCTGAATTTTGTGTGTCTGTAAAGTGTTGAGACACAGACAATTATTAGTTACATGCGTTATTTTGTACTCTCACTAAGACCTGTATTTGATAAGAGTACATATTAGATATCATTAGAAACAAACGAACTTTAAGAAAAAACATGTTTATTTTATTTTTACTAAACTTTATCTGAAAATGGGTTTAATGTTTTAATCACGAATGGTGTGAATTCCCAAGTGAAGTGGCCAGATGGTCTAAAATGTGTCCTTAAATCTCCGCTTTGTCTCATATATATATATGCATATGTCTCCACTTTTTTGAAAGTTCATATATGGTAACCCTTAACCAATGTGGGCATGTGAGAAAGTTTGCCAGTAATTTCCTGTGGTTGGTCGATTGTTGCCGGGTTCTTCCTCCACCAGATATACTACACTGCCATGTATAGTATTATCATGTGCTAAAAAATGGTGTTAAATTCACAACCTAACAATCAATTCAAGAATTCAAATAACTACAAAATAGTCTATAAACAGTATTCACTAAATAAGCAAAGTCCCAACACAAGTCCAGGCCCAACCCCTACATGAAGAATGACTATGTTAAAAATGCTCGTTGCATTTTCTCAACATTGCAACCAATGTTTTCATGATAAAAGACAGGAACATGATAACTTGCCACAATTATTCCTGAGATGTTACTAATCAATTTTACAGTTTGAACAGGGATGAAAACAGATCTGGTTTCACAGACGTCAAAGGGTTTTATAAAATGCTTGCTTATTCTTACCAACAACTAGTGTACTGAGAAGAAAGCAAATCTGCTTTGTCATCATTTTTTCCTTAATTTTATTACAAATGAATAAGAAGAAAACATTTTGCTAAATTTTTTATTTCCACTTAATACAACAGTTTTTAAAATTTAAGTTGACTTTATTCTTGTGTGTTCTATGTCTTCTAATTTTGCCATAATTACAGTTTTTCCCCCGTCAGTGCACACACATTACTGCCACAAGAACATATTGTGGTCTAAGCAAAAGAGCAAACATCAGAGCATCAAATTAGCTTTCTTTTTTCATGCGAATAACATCAATGTTATTGTACCCGTTTTTGTTGAGAAAATCATTACATGATTATGAAAATAAGATACAGAAATGTACCGCACACAAGTCTTATCAATGCTTGTTTTAAGGGTGGCGCTCCAGTTTTCATATTTTGCATAGAGTTAGAGTTTTAAAGAAAAGAATATTCTGTTCTTTCCTCACAGGTTATCCTGTCTATTTAATAAAGACTTTGTATATTCAAAGTATTGTATAAAAAAAACAACCTTTTTAATTCCCCTCTTTTTGGTGTATGATTGATGGAACCTCATGTATATCCTTAGATATTGTTAAAAACAAATTCATTCCTTTTTTTGGTGTATGATTGATGGGTGTAATTTGGGTTATAGAGTATACAGCTTAGCCTTACTTCAGATGTGCACCTATAAAAAAAGCTTCTAGCTCAGCTTGGTCATTTTCACTTCCTCGACTTCAAAGATAAAATGTGAAGAGATAAAAAAAGAGCCGATAACATCTTTACTTTTTATATATTTTGTGATTCATTCTTTGCACTTTCAGAAGCTGGTATGCCTACTCTGTCAAATTCATTTTCCCTATTTTAATAACTGCTAAAGTAGTGTACTTTGGACTAATTGATTTTTCGAGCACATAGGAGCAGCCATTTTAGTTAGCTGTGTGCTTAGATCATGTAAAATTTCCACAAGAACAGTATGTAAAGAAATTTACAGGCCCCAGTACATGAAAGTAGCATAGAGGTGTGTCAACATTCTCTCCATTGTGCATGTTGTAAATACAAAACAACTTCACCTTACATGTCACTCTCTGTGTACGTAATATCTGTAGACCGCCACCTAAAATACAGATCTATTCCCACAAAACGAAGAGAATTCATAAATAATTCTCCACACATTCCATATTTAGATACGTAAATAAAGCCTCTCCTGTCTGAAACCATCCCAGATCCACACATTTTCTGGATTTTTCAAGAAACTTTTCTCAGGGCCATATGGTTAAAAAGGAAAGCTAGTTGGTTTCATTTGTGCAGACGATGAAGTAAATTTTCCCGCCATCCATGAAATAATCCTAACTAGAGTTAAAAGAATTGGAGGCCCGTAAACAGGGCTACCATCTCAGGAAAAAAATAGTAAGATGGTGGTCTTCTGTTGACGTAAGCCCCTCCTAGCTACGTTGTTATCGCTATTTGACTGTTCCATTTCGGATCACTACTCAGTAGTTGGTTGTATTAGTATGCGCCATTTTGAATTTCTTGTGAGTTGTAACACATCAATGAAAACGTCAGCTGCATTCCACGTCAATAAATGGACTGCTAAATGAAATAGCGCAAAATTAAACTCCACAAAAATCCCATTATTTCTGAATAGAAATTCTGAATTGGACTCACGAGTGTCTCCTTTGCAAACGACTTCATTTCTTTTCCAACCGCTTGAACTTTAGCTAGGTATTCCTCTGCTCAGCATCCAACAGCGCATGCGTCGAAGCATTATCACTTTCGCACATGCGTGAACGATGGAGTGTGAAGAGGACTGTGTATCGAAAATATAGCGGTTACAGTAATTTGTGTAAACCCGGGCTTACACACGTCTTAAAAGTACTGCCAACTGAGACAGTCCCAAATTTTCATTTTTTCTTCATGAAACACAAAATTAGCCTAAATTCGCATTTTGGCAAGTGAATACTTGAATCGGGTCCCACTTGATTTTTAAGTTCCCATTTGTTGGTGTGTATTCAAACATCTGGTCTTCACTTGGCAGCAGTTACACACACACACACACACACACACACACACACACACACACACACAGAAGTTTCTTATAAAATGATTTAGATTGAAATCATAATGGTATATGTTCCCGTTTTTAAGATATCTCTCCAAAAATGTTGCCAAATTTGTTCACCATGATAAAGTGAAATGTTACTTTACTTTTGTAATTTTTTCAAAAACTTGCACCCCTAAAAATTGTAGAAACGATTTTTCTTCAATAGGTAAATTTCATGGATTATATAAAATATTGAGTTTAGTTGTTGCTTGTGCATGTCCAGATATCTTGGTTTTGTCTTATTTTGGCACTGCAATGTGTCACGAGAAACATTTCTAACATTAGATCTACCGTTCTTTCCAAAGGAAAAAAAAAAAAACAAAAAGTTTCACAGTTTAATAACAACTCGAGTATGACCCGTCTTATTCTGCACTCTCATTCTAGAGCCAAAACATGAGTTAAGTAAAAATGTAACAATGTATGCCCTATTTTTTCAGTCAGTCGATTCCAGATGGTCGAGAGAATAAAGCGTTTTTCTTACTGTTCTCGGCGTGTGCAGAGCAACATGACATATCTTAGTCATTCGACAAGAAATATAACACTACTTTTTTGAAACTGATAAATGAAAAAAAAAAAAAAAAAAATGCCAATGAACATTTCTATCAAAGAATTTACACTTGTCTTCAGAAACTTATAAAAAGTGTAACCTTCTCTCTGTTTGAGGCAAACGATAGGTTTTGGAAAAAATTACTGCGTTCATTTGACAATATTTCATTTTGTGCACTATGCTCATAGTAGCTAAAGATGCTATTCGCGTGGCTAGGTGAATCAGTACGAAACGGCGTGTATGCAGGGCAGTAAACGTTAGCCAATACTAGCTTTTAGGACGTAACTGGGTTGAAATTACTGTTTATCTTTATTATTGTGAAAGAATATTCAAGTTATGCTACTTTCGGTACGCAATGCTAGCAGTAGAAGGTCAAAATAGTATCCTGGACTATCCTATTTTGACGCACTTAAGAACTTACTTTCACCTGTTCAGAAATATACTCCTTTCATAGTGATGCCTCTCATTAGTATAGAAACATTAGTTATTTTAGCAAAGCATGCATAAAAAGATGACAATGAATATATTCCCTAATACTCTTCCTTGCATGCTTTCAACCAGAGGACCCCTCGTCGGGAAAGTTTTGTGTATTACGTCCACCATTAATGACGCACTTCACAGAAGTCTATTCTAGTAGTGACACCATTGTACATATGCGCGGGGAAAAAAACTATATTACAGAGGAACATCAATAGGACATAGAAAACTCAAGTTTATGGGAAAAATTACAGACAGAAATTTAACTTGGCATTCCTTAACTTTTCTTACATTTATCATTAATCTGGTTTTGGTACAGATTTTGTCTTGAAAGGAAAAATAATCAAATTTGGAAAGATCATGATGGTATTAATTTTAAAATTGTGTAGTTATAATTATAAAATAATTAGATTCAGCATGTGACCTTTTTCCCAATACTTAATTAGCATTGTGAACATGCAGAACCTCAATCTTTGTATGTACTGTTTTTGGAACATCTAAAACTGTTTTGCATCCTTCACAACTTATTTAACCAGAATGCAAATAATCAAAGACAGAAGACATAAAATTTTACAGGAGAAGGTTTTGTTTTCAATTATTTATCATTCGTGCCATTATCAAACAAATCTTAAAGAAATAAATTGGTCAAAACAAGTTAAAGATCAAGAATGTCTTAAAAGATTATTGAAAATTTACTGTTAAAGTAAAATTGCTTAATTATCAGATAAAAAATCCTAATAATTGATTTAAATAAGCAAAAATGTAAAGGATACTAATTTAATTATTAAATATATCGTATAAGTATATGTTTTTTGTAAATTTCCACAAATTATAATAACAAATAACCACCTCTGAAAATAAGTTATGACACATCCACATGAAACTGTATAACATTGTACACCTTTCTAAACAGTGTTACTGATGCAGTTATCAGCTGTGAGTCACGTTGCTAACACATGCTGAGTAGCAGACTGGATGCCTATTTATGGCGGGAACTTGATTTGCCCCGTCAGAATAGTTAGTAAGATTTTTTATGAGGATTTGCTGGTTGAAAAAAAAGAGAATTAGTGAAATGGCGTTTTTTTCATGGTATGTGTCTTTGTTTCATTTCACACCGATAAGGATAGGATTTTCTACAAATTTTTCTGTCTGTGTGACTCGATGTTGATCAGTGTACATTAATGTGTGGTTGTCGACGTCATTGAAAGATGCGATCTCTCGAAAACTGTGAGTTTATGACCCTGCGTCAAAAGAGGGTAGCGTCAATGTAGGTTGTGGGACGATACATGAGACAGGATTAATGACAATAGAAAAAATGGTTTTGTGATTAAACATGTCATATCACGTGATTAAACATGTCATTTCACGTGATTAAACATGTCATATCACAGAGTTAATGTTGGACTTAGCTCTAAAGCAGCTTGCGAAAATAAAGAGCGCAGTAAGAAACGATTGCGGGGTCACACTGAAACTTTCGCAGGAAAAGTTTAACTGGAATTATTCCCGTGTGGCTAACCCAGACACAACTTGGTCAGCTTAATTCGGCCAAATAAAAGAACACAACAGTGACATTAAAGTTATCCAAGTCAGAGGTGACACAAATGCAAAAGATCGGTGGATTATTTTCCATTCCTCGCGGCCATCCACGGTTGTTAGCGGCTGTGGCTTATGCGGTTGCAAAAGCGACTGGGTCAGGGGCCGTCGGAACTGCATCCAGGATGGGTTCTAAAAAGGGCGGTTGAGGCCGCATAGTGTCTCGTAAACAAATATAAAAAAGGCGTTCGACTACCCGGGACGACTCGCATAATTTCCTCAGGCAGAGGTCTTCGAATACCTGGTACGACTCGCAAAAGGGCTCGCCGCCTAACCAATCTTGACTTACTCGCTATGACAAAGTCAGTCAAGCATTTCCGACGTGTCTTTGTGAGGAATGAACTTGCGTCAATGATCCCCCGCATGCGGGAAATTGGCATCATCAACCTGGAGTTGGACAACAGGACCTAAGACTCATTGGTACGTGGTAACACTTCGACATCTTTTGTATTTTGACTCGTACGGGCTTGCACAGCCACTTCAAGTTGTTTGATTATTTTACACAGACCGACAGAGTCATCTACCGGTATTTTATTCAACGCTGCCGTTGCAAACTCGTCTTGGATGGTCCCATATGTGGACATCTTATTCTTGAAGTACTGTGTGCACTCGAGCGTTCACCAACACCACAAGCACTTTTGATTTTACATTCTCACTTAGAAAGTCTACGCGTAATAGTACACAAAATGCAATTAACATTTACTGGAGGTTACTCAATCAGACGCGGCGCTGATCGTGGATCTGACCAAGGTTGTGCAACCAAAGCCGGATTGTTGTTGACGTCCAGACCGTGCGAGAATGTGTTTTTCCTCAAGATCAAACTGGAAAATTTAAAACGTTTAAACGTATGACATTCACGGTGTTGTTTTAAAGCCTGCGAGGCGCCGTCGCAAGAACTTGGCTGAAATCACCGAGAACCTGAGGTACCAGAGACACTGGCATTGTCGGTGGCCTTTATAAAGACTACATTGATGCTTTTGAGGTTGCGGCGAAACAACATGTGAATGCAAAGATTGCAGAGGTGCCCTTACCACTACGCGTAGTAAATTCATTGGGTAGATTCAAGTGGAATATTAACCAAAGAAGAATCTGAAAATATAACAAATGGTCGATTTCTTTTCGTTACTGTTGGGGATGCTTTTTGATACACCTAATCCTAATATCTTAAAGGTGGGTGAGTCTGGATCGTATTTATTTATTATAAACGGATTATAGAGGTCTGTTGGGTGTAATGATAATAGTTATAAATAATTTTCCTGCATCGTAAATTAATGACACGTATTAAAGAAGACAATTTTAAAGAAAGTTTCATCTATTCGGTATCATTATCATTAATCGCCGGAGATGAAATTCAGTTCCAAGGACTAAACATATATCCTAGAAGGGCACTTAGCCATCTTTGGCTTTTGTGTTTAAGATTTGTTATTACAAGTACGTAATGGATTTTGAACGCGATGACGATGTTGCGGAATTTGCGGATGGGGTGTTGGACCAGCTGACAGAGGATGTTAAGATTCGATAGCAATTTTGTTCCACTTGCTGATGAATATCTGCTTCAGAATGGGTGTTACCAGACTCTTCATATGCACTGAAATATAATCCACGCAAAGGTAAAATAGAAAATTGATAGCTACTACCAACTCGAGGCCAGCTTGTAGTTCATTAGCATTAACACGCGGAAACACCAGACAAAAGAAGAGACTCACCATCAGGCGTGAAATCAGCCAAAAACTGTTTCTACAACGATGAAGTGAAATTCACCGCTGGAATGCACCACGGTTACATTCCGCATCGATTATGTTAAACCAACATTAACTAAACTAAGAAGAAAAAAGATCTCGACTCTTATTTAACAAGGATGCACTTGTCCGCGTAAAAGTTCTTGGACGAAAACGATCGTTAGAGGCATAAAACAGAGCCGTAATCAGTGTGTTCAAAATGAACGTGGTGCCAAACCACAGGAACGCACAATCGCCAGAGGACTTAAAAGATACCTCGGAAGATATTTTCTACGATTGGATGGACGGTTGAACAAGTGAAGAAAAGTGCTTGGTTGGAAGTACGTGCACGTATTGCAGCTGAACAAAGCCATCATGGCAAGGAATTGGTCTCCACGATGACAATATAAATAGATGAACTGTGATAGCCCCTCAAATCTACCGACGCGAAAACATAATTGAAGCGGAACAACAACTGCGAGATGAAATAATCATGAGAACCGCGCTACTCCATGAAAACAAACGCGTGTGTATGATTGTAGTTGCTATTTGTGGACTCGCCGCGGCAACAAAAGTTGACCTTGGTGTTGCTGGGATTGTGACCACGGCAACCATCATAGGTACACCAATCGGAATTGTTGTCGGAGCTATATCAATAGCAACCGGTGTCTCTTGTGGTGCTGCCAAAATAATTTAGATACGATTACATTCACGAATACGTGTTGATTAAGAACTTCTCGCGGCAGCACAAAGTAGTCTCAATACAATATCATTTATGCTAGCAGATTTTCTTACGCAAAACCGTTCACGTATCCGAAGGATATCCACAATGACACCGCTATTGGCAGCATATATAAAGACAAACTTGTCTGCACCTGTGGTTGCAGCGTTGTTGTCGCTGTAGCAGCGGTGTCGTCGCACACAGTCCCATCGCACCCGTAAATAATACTCTCGCGTGTGATGTGAGGGGTAAAATTAGTAAAGTAAGTGGGTATGGTATAAAAGGCTCTGACCTATATCAGAAACCGCAATCTAAAAGCCACGTCGTAATACTACTGATTCACAACACCCACACCCACAAACACTTGAACTTCCTATAGAATGATTTATATTCAAATCATAATGGTATCTGTTTCCATTTTAACACACTACTCGAAAATTTTCAGTAGCGAAATGTGTACTTGAAATAGAAATCTTAGCGATACTTGGGTATTTTTTTTTACTGCATGGCTTGAGCAAAACGATATGTTTTGGATTTTTATTTTTACTGTATTATTCATTTGACAATATTTCATTGTGCAATATGCTCACAGTGGCTAAAGATGCTATTCATGTGGCTATGTCAATCAGTACGAAATGACATGTTTTCGAGGCAGTAAACTTCAACCACTGCTCACTTTGAATACATAATGTAGCTAGGTCAGTCATTGCGAAACAGCCTTTTTGCTTGTAATAAAAAACTTAGAGAGAATGGAAATCCGATAGGTATATGAGGATACAAAATGGATTTAAAAAAATAAATTTAAAAAAAATACTTTTTCTGAAGAAAACCCATTTAAATGTTAAGCTTTTGATAGAATGTTTATACGGGGTAATGATTTGAAGCAACACATTTGCTCCCCTGCTCACTTTATAACGTAACGTAGCTAGGTCAATCAGTGGGAAACGACCTGTGCAAGGGACGGTAAACTTTAGCCACTACTCGCTTTAGTACGTAATGAAGTTAGGTCAATCAGTGCAGAACGGTTTGTTTAAAGGACCGTTAAAGCTATACTGTACTTTTTTTTATACAGGGAAAACACGATCATACACATATACGGGAATTTAAGAGAAGATATTCAAGTTTTGTGAACATTATGGTTATCTCTTTTCTTTAGCTCAGAAACGTAGTGTACATCCATGGCAAAATGATACTGTCTTAGACCACTGGAAATCTAGTTTGACTTCACAACGATGTCAGCCTTGTAAATATGTTCTTGTTTAATCTTTTGTACATGAAAATGGAAGGGACAAACCCTAGTCCTTCTTCTTCATTTTAAGTGAGCGGGACTTAATGGGGAAAATGTTGATTTTAAAACCTAGTGTTGACTTGTTTACTTTGTGTGTCCCTTTAAAAAATTCTCTCTCTCTCTCTCTCTCTCTCTCTCTCTCTCTCTCTCTCTCACGCGCGCGCAGCACATACACCCACACCTCACCCACATGTTGACAGACATATTTCTCATGTTGAAAACAATGACGTCATACGACATTTATGTTCAAATGCAGACCGTCGCCAATTGCTACATGGTTACAAACAGACACTCACTCCATATGATAAACCTATGAAGTCATATGGTTTTTCCGTTCGAGTGCAGATCGTCGCCTATAGCTACACTGTTACAATGTAGCTATGAACCAAGATGGCGCCTATGTTAAATTCCCCATTTTCCGCATAAACTTTCGACTCTTTGTCAATCACAATTTATAGGGACACATTTTCCCTTGTAGACCCCAATAAATGTTCGACCTTTTTTAATATGGGACTCCCGTAGACCCCTCGATCGCCATCCTCCACTACTTATGGACATTTTTGTCCATGTTAAATTCCCATAGACCCCATATTCTTTTTACCCCTTTTAACACGTTTCCCTTAGACCCTCAAGTGGCACACTAGACTACTGTTATTCTTAGGTAAAAGGTATTCAAGTTGAACATAGACTGTTCTTTCTAAAATTTTGGACACAATACTGGGTATACTAAGAGGCCTGCAGTTGTTGAGAGCAGCCCTACTATCCTTTTTGTAAAGAGGACTAACTCTAGCTAATTTCAGTTCATCTGGCACTGGACCAACAAGTTGTTCTCCGCCATCCCCCCCCCCCCCCGACATGACTGGTGACTGGTCATCCACCGGTCATGTCAGAAAAAAAAGGAAAAAAATAAAAATAAAAAAAGGCGGAAAACAACTTGTTGGTCTAATCAGACACAATACCTCTTGATACAGACAAGTAACACTGTATGTAACTGAAATCGTTAAACCACTGGGGGGGGGGGTGAGTGTGTGAGTGTGTGTGTGTGTGTGTGTGTGTGTGTGTGTGTGTGTGTGTGTGTGGATCAGGAAGCCAAAATAAAAAAATCAACGGGACTAGCCTTCATAGTGATTCGAATAGGGTCAAGGAGAGCGGCAAGATCCCCCAGTCGGTTTCCAGTGGTTTAATATTTTGTTGGTTTGTTTAAATGTTATTTCAAGCTTGCAGATATATATATATATATATATATATATATATATATATATATATATATATATATATATATATATATATAATATATATATATATATATATATATATATATATTGCGGATATTGTAAAGGCCTGTACATTTACATGGATTAAAGTTACTTAATTCTTTGTAAAAAAAAAAAATTGGAGTGTTTTATTATGAAGATTTCTTACCCTGTAAAACTTTTTCAAAATTGTTGAAACTGTTGTAAATATTTTTGAAGGTTGTGGCAATTTCTCCAAGAGAGTAGATGCTACATTAATGAAGAAGGTATTAAAATGATTAGCAATATCACAGGGTCTATGACAGTTGCGATCCTCAATAGTGAGTATAATATTAGCATTATCGTTTGATTTAGAACTGTAACCGAGCTATTTCTATTTTTGCCATAGTTTCTTTGGGCTATTTTTATTCCCTTCAACATATTCTATTCATTATATTAGTTGCAATAAAAAAATATCTTGCAGTGAAAAAAAAATATAAAAAAACCCCAAAATCATGGGTCCAGAGAAAATCCCAGCCCACCATAACGAAAATTAATTTGTCAGTCCCGGTAGCTTTCCGTCGCATGTTGAAAGAAGGTCCGTGTTTTAGTTATAAGTAAGAAAACATTTCGCGCGCTAAATGTTAGCTCTGCGCGCGCAGGGGGGCTGTTTTTGAAGAAAGTCATTCTTAGTTAAGGCGTTGGGAGATTTTGTCACAGGTGAGTATCTTAAATGATTTATATGTTGATTTATAACTGTATGCTGCCATTTGAACGTATTGTCACGTCATTGCAAAGTTTTGATAATGAGAATCTTAAATTTAGGATAGCTAAAATTGCAAGATTTGACCGATGTTGCACGTGCATTTACAGTTTGAATAGAGAAAGCACAATTGCTCGCCTTGCACCATCATCCCCCTCTCCAAGAA
Source organism: Margaritifera margaritifera (assembly GCA_029931535.1). Classification (NCBI taxonomy): domain Eukaryota; kingdom Metazoa; phylum Mollusca; class Bivalvia; order Unionida; family Margaritiferidae; genus Margaritifera; species Margaritifera margaritifera. The sequence continues at coordinate 22,173 of JAQPZY010000083.1, forward strand.
TTAACTTTTGAAAATGAATATTGTACATTTATTGTTTCCTTCTGTTTTCTGTCGCTTATTATCTTCCAATTTACGCTGTTTCTTCCTTTTTTTTTTTTATTCATTCAGTTTTTTTGCCGCCCACCCCCACCAAAAAAATTTCCCGCGCTTGGCTACCGCCTAGTTTGTCGAGCTGTTCAACTGGCCCTGAATAGAGATTTTTAAAAAAAAGTTGTTTAGTTACATTTCCCATCCACTTAACACCGGATTAAGCTGGTAGAAGGCCAATGAGCAATTTAAAAGTACCCCCCACCCCCGAAATAAATGAACACCATAAATTTATAAATACTTGCATCGCGGGGGTCTTGGAGCAACTGCTGCATCTGCACCACTTTTAATCTGGCCTTGCATTCATGTAAGTACATGTATGTGTAATGCAAGGGCGGATTTGAAAGGGAGTGAGGAAAAGTCGGTGCCCCTCCCCAATTCTCTAACAAAATGAGTGCCAGACGGAATGTTTCCTTGAGCAAGTTTTCTTTAAAGTTAAATGGTTAAAATTATGCTTTGGAAATGCTTAAGGGCTATTGGTAATGTGCAGTTAATTACTGGCGGGTGGGAGATGGTGCTCTATATTTTGGTAATAGTAGCAACAGGGGATGATTTTTTCGGAATTATAGAATATACAAAAATTGAACGTTTTCTGCATAATTTGAGTGTGCAGATTTCAAAAATGAACCCATCTTTTTATCTTTTCAAATAAATTCACAGGAAAGTCGCAGCAATATAATTATGTAATTGTGGGCGTCCAAATCACCACGTGGAACTTGCCCTTCAGCTTGGCTACAGTACATGGTACAGAATGCTCTTTTCAAGTTGTACACAATGCTGTTTAATATTTAAAGACTCGCCCACTAAAACGCATTCACATACATGTATTGCAAGAGATGAAGGATAAATTTCCAAGCAAAGAATCCTGAGACTATTTAGGTGCTTCACAAAATATGCAGTTTAATTGTAGTAATTTTAATAAGAGAGAGAGATTCTGCCTTTAAACAAAAGAAAAAAGAAATCACACAAGTATTAGTGGGTTTCATTCTGTTATTAAAATAAATAAATGTGACAAACGCAGTGATTTATTTTGTCATTCACCCAGTCACTTTTAAATTGTTTGCTTAACAAGTGCCCACACAATGAAATATACATGGCACTATTTATGCAACACATTTTCTCAGGAACTAGACATGTGTTTACTCTTGCCATAGACCTACTGTTTTTATGCAGACTCGATGAAGCACATGAAGCTGCATTCTATAACCAACACCTTAACAAATATACCTAGGATTATTGGTTTGGTCATCAAAGTTTAATATTACCAAATGGATGGGTGAAAGTGATGAAGTATAATTAAATATTTTCGGTAGGAGATAAACTTGTATGTATTAATTTCATTTAATGCAGATGCAGTTTATTTGGTACAGTACATTCTTTCAATCCACATAACAAGTACTGCAAACTACTTGAATGTTAAGTGAATATTGTAGTTAACACCCAAGTTCAACACCATTCTTCTGGAGTGCACAGAGCATTTCCATATCGGACCATGGTTTTCCAAAATGGGGTAGGGTGTAGGCTGTGACAAAAATAACCATTATTTTGTTTTTCAGTCCATTCACATTTAGTTTTGAAATGTACATTTCCTGTGGAGTGTCGGCAAATTCTAACTTTTAAAACTTTCTTCATATGCTGGATAGTGTCAGTCATATACTGTGCTGACCGGCCTTGTGAGGTCCAGAGCTGTAATGAAACTTAATTGGTTCAGTTTCCATTGACAAAAACTGGTTGAATTTCAAACCTGTGCTAGTTTGGGATATTGTTTGTGATAACTGCAAACCATCTTTCCTTCCATTTCTGTCTCAGAAGTGTCATATTTAAGATGGTTTGCTGCCATGGAGACTAGCTTCGTCTCTTTGGAGAAATATTTACCTCCTATTTGGTGGCAGCTTTCATTTTATCCCGACACGTTCATGCAGATGTTCCTTCTCTGAATTTCCCCTAGAACCTTCCTTGCAAAAATGATTAAGTAAATACATAATAAAAATGATCTCACCCGTCAACTACTTCTAAAGTTGTTATAACATACATTTTGTGGTTTAAATATGAACACAGACAGCTCCTTAATTAGCATAATTGCTTTGTTTCAAATGGAATATCTCGTGTGGAAGCTAATCCTCTGTATAATCAATTAAAAATTTAAGAATCATTACTGTTATTTAATCAGTTCATAAAGGAAATCGACACTAATGTCATTAAAATGGCTTTCATTAATTTAATTGCATTGAATCACTGGATTGAAATCAGAGGGTGATCCACTTGCGAGTATCTGGGTTGAGTAAACAAAATAAAGGCATTTAAAACGTTGCTAATTAACCATAATTGAATTGTCTCGTTTTAAGTATTTTGATTGGTTCATAATTCAGTCGCTTAGCTCAATATGCATTCAAGTAGTAATAGAACGTGCACACATGCGACAGTTTTCAATGGTTACTTGCTGTAATATCGCAGGATATGAATGAATAAAATGGAGAGAGGTTGATTCAAGCATTTAGTATGCCTGGAGAGTGATGGGGGTGGTGGGCATGAATGGCCAGATAAAGCATGAAAATTAACACTTGCACGACTTGTTTTAAGTAGGAAATAAGCACTGGTCCTGGAATAGCGTCTTGCAAATTTTTACTTGTTCAACTTCACAAATGAATAATTTTGGGATGTGGGCTGATGGAATTTGATCAGTCCTGAGCTAGTTTTGAGATTTGAATAGATGTGTTACTTATAATTTCTGTTGGTAATGTGTTCCACTGTTGAATTGTGAAAGGCAGGAATAAAGTTTGATACAAGGTAGTTTTCTAGAAAGGGAGTCTGATGATTGAGTGCTGTAGGTCTCATTGTTGATAAGAAAAGGTTGAATTACATCTTTGTAGTAGTTCGAAGCAAAACCATCGTCCGTTTTAAAACAACTAATCTGGTTTTGAGCTATCTCTCTCATTACCAAATAATCTTTAGTTAGGTGATCTCAGACTGACACGAAGGAATGGAAAGACCACAGATAAATGCACAAATTTGATACTAGCTGTTTTGACTAGTATCACAAGTTCTTTCTATTGCCGGATTTTTCTTTTATGAGAATCAAACAATGGAATAGCCTGTAGGTTATATAGATGATTCAACAAAATGCTTATTCAATAAAAAAAAAACTATTCACTTAACCCCAAGTACACCGTTTAATTGTCAGATAATGGCAAAGAAACCAAATTCTAGAAGAGCTGCTGTTGTGCTTTTTAAGTTGTCAGTTCGCACATGAAATTAACACATAGGTGGCAAAGAAACAAACCATGATGATGGGTTCTGTTGTGTTTATTAGTTTGCACATGAGCATCTGTAATCAAAAAGTGTACATGTATCTAGGATGACTTTTGCAACCATTTGTGATTTAAAAAAGAAAACACTACTTTTTGATAATTAATACATCTCTTTCTCTCTCTCTCTCTCTCTCTCTCTCTCTCTCTCTCTCTCTCTCTCTCTCTCTCTCTCTCACACACACACGTATATCTGAGACTAACGTACATGTATGTAGTGCCCCTGCCTATGCACACAGATCTGTTATGAAGTGCATATTGAATGCATCTTCTTTTTTTCACAACATGTAGAAATTCAGTATGAGAATGAGCTTCACTTTGTCATTATCTTTATATTTCTGGAACAGTGCATAGTCACTTGGCTTTTAGCAATTTTTTTTTGTATGTTGATGAAGCAACTGCCAGAACTATGCCTTCCCAAGTTGTAATTACTCCTCTATAATGCAGTAATTGGATGTCAGAAGAAATCATACATTATGTTAATGAGCACTCATGCATGAGGTAACCATCAAAACTTTTGCGGTTTTGTTTCACTTTAGTCCAGTATGAATGCGATTTTACAATCTCACTGATTTTCATTTGATCATAAAAAAATGTATATTGTGCGAACTGCAACAGAAATAAGGACATGAATGAATCTTGATTCCAATAGCGTAGTATTAAAGGAAAAAAAAATAGATTCATTGCGCAAAATGTAGTATTAATACAGTTTGTGAGGCAATGTCATTATGTTAATATTATCTAAAATTTGATCTGGCATTATGTATCATATTATCTTCGTTAGAACTAATAAATGTTTATCATTAAATAAATGATCACATTTTTTTCAATATAAAAAAGTAAGCAAACTGCACCTGAAAGAAATGACAATTTACATATTTCGGTGCTTGTCTTTCTCTGAACCTCTTTAGATCATGCTTGCAGGTGTCATAAACAGTAAACCACTCATATTATTGAGACCTCGTCCACTCTGTGGTGGTCATCGATTGTGAGAAAGTGTGGTGTGCAGAGCTATTCTCCGCTATATACCATGACAACTTCCATCAGGGTGCATGGAGAGGTGTTTTTTTAATAAAAAAAATTCATAATCCTCTCCACTATCTCTACACCCCCACCGCGAAGAATGGGGAATTAAAAAAATTGAGCGAGTTGTGCTGTATTTCACAAATGTTATGGAATTTTCTTCTCTATGAACAGTATCAACCACAACTGTACTTTCTACATGGAAACTTTGATAAACACTGGGTTACAATATGGCGGCCTTCATTACATACCGTATATACTCGCTTATAAGTCAACGTTTTTTTTTACCTAAAATTCGATTTATGCAGAGTAGGTGTCGTCTTATAAGCGTGACATTAAAAAAATTATAAATCTTGGGGTAATGTTGGAAACTCTAGATGTTTGCAGTACATAAAAATACTGTCAATTCATATATTTTTACGGTTTCATGCCATTATTCCTATGCAGTACTGCATATATGGTATGTACTGTGTTTATCCATTTCATGATGGTATTCAATACATAATACATGTATCTACAGGTAATTGGCTTTTAATAAATTGAAAATGTTACCGGTAAATTAAATACTACCTATCGCAAAATGAAGTGTCCATCAATGTTTACCGTGGGTGTTTACTCGTAAGTATATTGCCTCCATTTTCGTGCTAGTCCAAACAACCTGTATTTGTATTAATATTTGTGTTTTGCTGAATAAAGACTGTGCATGATGCAATAAAAGTTTTGATTTAATTTGTATTTTCCTTTTCCACAAGTCAGATTTAATTCCCAAGTGATATTTCCCAAGTTATCTGCCAGTGCACGTGGGCCGATAAGCCTTTGGCTTGTAAAGGGACTCGCTTTGTTTTCAAGTTGACAATCCTTTTGATCGAGCCGCGAATCTATACTTGTTCAGTGCCAAGTGGATGTTCCACAACTTCCTGTACATATACTTTAACCTTAATCCCTTTGCCTGTAAAGACACAACACTGTTTTCACATGTGACAACCCTTTGATCAAGCCGCGAGTTTGATACTTGTTCAGTACCAAGTAAGAGAGGGTGGTTATTTGAACTCCCTGTGATCTTGCCGCACAATTGACATGTGTTCAGTTGCAGCCTTTAATAGATTTCTGACTTTATGATCAAAGTGTTACTCACAGAGCCCAAGCTCAGTCTCTGCATAAGCACCCGCATATGACAGTAAAGCAGAGGAATCAGAGTCGGACGAGATTTACGATGACTAGACAACGATTTACAATGACTAGACGATGTAGAATTTCAGAAATTTATCAGACAATGAGGATTAATTCTTGGTCTTTGTACCAGATTACATTAGATAGTGACATTTATAGGATACCGTGAATCACAAAAAAGTGGACTTAACTTTCATTGTTTATTTGTACGACGTGTGGAATTAACATATTACGGGATAATGTGAATCGGATCATTCTAAAGTTCTATTTTTATACAGGTATGTGACCTATAATTGAATTCATGGATTTATCATATAAATGGATTTAAAATGTCAAGCATTGTGGATTTCAATTGACTTTATTACACAGAGATGGATAAATTGTAAGTTGTCAATTTATTTGTTACATATTTCACTCAATAACATAATTGTATTTTACACTGGTTTTGTTTTTATTTTTCTTATCTATCTATCCAGTTTGGCTTGTTTATATTACCAAAGTGCATTTCTGACTGGCTAAGAAGTCACCCCTTCAGATGGATCTGACTTGCAAAATACACCCCGACTTGTAAGAGGGTCAAAGAGAAATTCACTTTTTGCAGCCCTAAAAGGGGGAGGGGGGGGTCGACTTGTAGTTGAGTCGACTTATAATCGAGTATATACGGTAATTGCATCGGGTTATTTGCCACAGTGTACTTAAGGCCCCATGTATATGCAAAATGTAACCCTCACTGCATCTTGTTTGATCTTTTTGCAATATGATAATTACAACACAATAGCTCAATTATAACTGTGCTTATCTGTTGTGTATGCTATACAATATATTGCTTATTTTAGCTCTTATAAATACCTTTTCCACAAAACAGGTTTTCAAAACAGTGTCCATTGCTTTTCAGAACAGTGTCCATTGCAGAGAAGATGTGTCCACTACTGAACAGGCTCCATCTACATATGTATTCCTGTCCAACACAAGTGATCCAATCAGAGGCATTCTACAGTAATGTCCATTGCGGAGAAGATGTGTGCACTACATAACAAGCCCAATCTACATGAATACGGCATCATGACCATGGAACGGAAGAAACAAGGAGATGACAGTGTTAGGGACCCTCTGCCAATAATAGGGTTAGAAATGATAAATTAATGAATGAATTTACTAGTTTTGTGCATTTTATTACATCCTACAGGCTTTTTGTATTTCAAATTGGAAGGTGGTACAAACTGCCAGGGGGGGTTCCCAATTAAAAAACATATATAAAAAATCGGATGCAGCCACTAGTCCCGTGGGTTTTAGAACCTTAACAGTTAAGTAGTCTGAAAACATTTGCTAGTTCCAGGTGGACTTTGAGAGTGGCCAACTAACCACAGAATGTAGGTCTCAACAACCTAGTTTTGATATGTGACACAGCTGATTTGTGTATTTTTGGTAGTAAATAGGTTAAAAGGTGTTATAATTTGAGCACAGACACCATACATACATGCCAACCATTACACTTTTGGTGTAATCATTACACTTTTTTTCACCTAATTATGTCTTATGCTTGCCTGTGTGTTGAATACGCTTTTTTGTTATATTAAAAGATAAAAAATAAAGCAATAATAAGTTGCATTTTTAATTTTATTATCACCTCTTTAATCAAATATATCATATAAATTTGAGAATATTCTAAAAGAAGACTGCTACTTAAGAATAGCACAAGAGTACATTTTGTCCATTGTAGACCTACGTGTACTTCCTTTCTATTTATAGCAGCTGTATATGACACATTTCCAAGAAAACAGACCAGTTTCTTCAAATCAATAGTGCTTTACAAATTTAAAAAGAATACGAGTGATGTAATACATCACTCGGGTTGAGCACATTGTCATGTTTATTGCAGAATTTGTGGACTTGACTTTACAATCATTCAGCGAAAGTTCAACATTTAGACTAGTTAAAGGGTTGTATATAAATAATTTTTCAATATGTTTTGTGTTTGTATTCTGGTACTAATTCACACAGATTTTGACCATTTGTGATAAGAATTTTAACCATACGCAGATCCAGGTTAGTAAGAAAACTAAATGTATATTTTTCGTACAGTTTATTGTAATAATGGCATGTAATATATAGATTACACTTTTTATGCTCAGATTATGCTTTTTCATCACTTAGGTTACGCTTGTACCTCTCTAGGGGTTGGCAGGTATGATTCTGGCTGGAGAGGTAAATTAATCCAGTTATTAGGGTCCAGCTTGGACCCTGATTTACTATGATTAAATGCACTTAAAAAAAATGCCAAGCGTTTGTATGATTAACGTGACTTTTGGTAAGGAAAAAAGTAAAAGTATGGTTGTGGTCTAGCAACACATGTAACATATATAAATGGAATAATGAAGGGAAAAGTTCAGGCAAGCAAGATTGACTAACTTTCAAAAATGTGAACATTTTGATCTATGATCTTAACCATGATGAAAAACCATTAAAAATAATGACACATTCAGGAGTTGTACCTTCAATGGCTTTAGTGTTAGTCCTAATGCAACAAGTAATTAAGCTTTGCATGTGACTTTGATCTTGCTGATTGGACGATGCTGTTGATACACATGATTGGTACAAGATGTACCCCAAGCTATGATTTGATCGGGTGAAACATTTCTTTCCATTATCTGTAATAACTTAATTGCTTCTGGGTGACAGTTTGCACACACAAAAAATGATAATGATTTGAGACCTGGCCGTAAAGATGCCATAAAAGTGCCAAGTGACATAAGTCCTGAGATGTAGCTATACCAAGCTTTAGGTTTATTACTTTATTTAAAAGTTTGTGAGTTACATCTCCAAACAAATATAGCAATGTCCACCTTTCACTGAAATGAAAACCATGAAAGTGGTAAATTTGACACTCTTTGTCTTACATATATGTAAAAGTTGACCAATTTTCCTCCCACTAATTCTAACCTTTTCAGATTTGAAAACCGTACACTAAAAGTAAATGTAACCTTCATCTGTGAACTTTACCGTCAGGAAAGGTGGCAACACATGTACTAGTTCCGATGTGTAAATTTACAAATATCATCCAATTGGCTGGTTTCATTAAACCCTTCCAAGTAGAATAATATTGGAAGATTTTGTACAAAATTATACAAGTATCTACTGGTATACAGACTGATTCCACGTTTTCTTCAAGAGCATATGAGCAGTGTTATTTGTACAGTTTTCACACTGGATGATGTTATGTATGATGTTTATATAAAAATTAAAAACGTTTCTTGACTTTAATATTTGCTTAAACCGTAATGTTAAGTATACTGTTGACATGTTAGTTATTGTCCTTGAGTTAGGTTGTTCACTTAGTATTTGATTTCAAGGACGGTTTTGGTAAATAAGTTGTTTATTCAGTTTGAGGTCAGGGTTGATTTTGTTTACAGATAAAACCAGAATTTCCCTCTAGAGTTGTATTAAGAGTCACATACACCATAATATTCTAAAACATTCTGTCATGTGACCTATCTTTATATATACCATGTTTAGTGGACAGTTTTTTCAATTTCTTTAAAGAGCCATTACAGTTGTGAACAATCATTCCAAATTCAGAGAGAGGAATTTTTTAAACAATATTCATTCGATTATAAAAGTGCTCATAGTCTTTTGAATTGACAATTTTGGGATTTATGTAAACTTATTCAAAGATATTCTGGAGTACTTCATTTTGGATAGTTGTTCATTTGGAACATTCTATATTTAGAACTTATGATTAGGACACTTAGGATTATTGGATTATTTGGATTTTAATTCACATTACTGTAAGTGTCTTTTGAATTTTCACTTTAATTGTCTAGAAATAAATTGCTTCTTGATCTTTACTTGATTTGTTGGTTTCACTTTCTTTATGTTTTTCTAAGACCATAGAGTCGTAACAATGATTTTTTTGGGAAAACATAAAATTCAGTGTAATCCAAAATGAGATATAGAAAGAAAAAAAAAATAGAATTAGGTAAATAACATGGCATTGCATATCACCATGCTTAGAATCTATGCCCCTAGGGATAGGGCCTGATCCAGGCGCAAATGTTTCAATGCTGTAAATGTGTATTTCTCTTTTCATATCCAGTTAGTGTATATATGGTTATATGGTGCAAATCTTGATAGTTTCCATGTTGTGAGCCAAGGACAAGTCCCTAATACTCCAGGAACATGACCCAGGATGTGTTGGATGTGCAAGTGCATACATAGTTGTAGGGTGGGGACTTGAACAGTTTCCAAGTTGTGAGCCAGAGTAGAGTTCCAACTCAAGGGACACAACCCAGGGTCTGTGCTGGATATATGTCCAATTTTATCTCCTCTTGCCCTTTGAACCTATATATAGTTATAGGCTGGGGATCTCCGCAGTTTCAAAGTTATGCCCCAGTGCAAGTCCCCTTCCGCAGGGTCTTTACTGGAAATGTGCATGATTTCATCTTGTGTCCTTCAACCAATATATGGTTAGTAGGTGGGATCTCCACTGTTTTCAAGGCATGACCCAGGGGAAAGTCCCCAATCTTAGAGGCATGATATACCAGTATGTCTGAATTCATCTCGTGTCCTTTAGTCCTATATATGATTGATGGGTGGGGATCTCGAGAGTTTGCAAAATGTGACATAGGGGCAGTATTCCCACAGGCTAACCTTTGGGCAAGACCAGCGTGTGTAACTCAAAAACGTATGTTATACCCCTGGCCTTGATGATGACACAGACCAACTTTCAGATCGCCACCTTTAACTTGAAATACTAAAATGCAGCCCATGGTCCCACTCCAGGGATCATATTAAAATTCCAACATCTCCATTTCTTGTCACCTGTTTTATTCAGCAGCAGATATCCCCTTGATAAACTTGTTTTGGACATGGTTTGTTTGGTCTTTCTGCCTAGAGTATCATCAGAAGCAATGGTGTTCTGTACTTAAATTCCTGAACCAGTCTAAGTGATTTGGCTCAGTTACATCTAAGGCAATCATTGCTATATTTGGAATTGTAGTGTTGTGATCACTTCAAGCATTTTTCAAATGGAAAATGGTAAATATGAATTATGTTTAAAATATTCAGAGGTTAGATAATATGAATATATGTGTATCATTTTGGTGATACATTCTGTTGTCAAAGACAATCCTTATATTGTGGACAATAGCAATATTAGAACTGGCTCCGATCAGCAGTGTGCATGCATTATTATAATATGGGTCATGCTCATAGACAAATTTCTAGTCATGATTGAGACTTGATGCACTTGAATCAATTGATTTTGTTAATATTTGACTAAACACATTAAGTAACATGATATCTGTCATGGTTTGTGGACTTGCCCACTGTTTGCAGACATTAAAATATTGTAATTATATAATTAGGGCCAGTTCTCACTTGTCAGAAATGGCAGTACATGTACATGATGCCCAGAGTTTACGGACATACAAATATGGTAATTACATCATTAGGGCCAGTTCTCACTTGTCAGAGATGGCAGTTCATGTATGCGATGAACATAGTTTATAAACAAACCTAAAAACACCAAAAATGCAAGCAGAATTCTTTATTTGTAAAAGAAAACACTAAAACATTATCATGGAAGTGTTCTTTATTGGTAAGCAAGGATATAATGCAATGTAGTTTACCTAGGTCATTTCCAATGAGCATTGAATTTCCAGTATTAACAATAAAGAGGCTAATTTACTATACAAAATGTTTGGGAAAATTATAATTTTAATTGTATTACTGGCTGCTGAAATTTTCTGTGAAGATGAAACTTCTTTAAATCACTTAACTCGGAATAACATCAACAATGGATCCTAAAAATCGTACTTCGCTCTGCCCTCATTGCCAGTTGTCCAATAGAGTGCAATTGTACTTTCACATTGGCAAGGTCAGCGACACTAAATACACATTGGCATGGTCAGCAACACTAAATACAGATGGGAGGGATGAGAGAGTACAGATGAACACTAAAGCAGTAATTCACCCAGAAGATAAAATGTAAACAACTTTCAAGAATGGAAAACAATTAATTTTAATCCTAACATCACCCTTGTAATAACTAATTAAAAGCAATAATAAATAATCATAATACTTTCTTTATTTAAAGAAGAAGCTCATCTGGTCAACAGACCAATCTTCCATGAGGCCTTCTACAATTACGTGTACATGTTGGGGTAAATACATTTAGAGAGAGAGAGAGAGAGTTGCTGATGCATTAAATAACCAAAGACTGGTGAGGAAATCGATCAATTCGGTATTTTTTCATGATAACTTTGTATTCAAAAACTTTTATCATTGATTTAAAAATCGCAATTGATGTATTAAAAAATGAATTACCAAACATGCATTCATGTCTCCTAAAATGAATACATAAATTGTTTAATTTGTGAACAAAACGAAGCCACATTTCAGTTGCATTTATAATATGTTTAAATTAAGAACTAAAGATTAGGAAGAAAACTACAAGAAGTGTGAATAACTGAAAAAAAATCAGTGGTACTTGTGCATGCAATGAGTCCAGTGTGAGAAATATCTGACAAAGAAATGCTTAAAATTGTCAACAAATGAAATAAACCTTCTAAATTCTCTGAAACAAACATAAATTCCAAATCTTTTTTTATACTTTTGATCAATAAAAGTTCAAATCTTTGTTTCAACAAATCCAAAACAGAAATCAGTTAAAACAATGTACAGTTGTGGGAAGTTGAACCCAAATTGCTCTGATCCTTGAAGGTTTTACTCATGTAATCATTGTTGCACAAATTCACTCCAGTGTCCTTCAATTTAATGAATTTGTAGGAAAGAGGGTGGTGGTGGAAGTGGTGGTCCAAAACAGTGGACGTGCATTGCATTACAGTTGGCGATGCATATTTATAGCTCGAACAGTTTATTAGAGTGAAGGCCAGTCCTCCTTTACTGATGAAGAACCCAGGTTTTCAAAACATCAAGTCAAAGATTGAAATCTAATTCAGCCAGTGGGAAATCTTCCGAGACAAAGTTGTTCCCAGCTTGTGGCAAGTCAATGTTGGTCCAAAAAAATACAAAGTAAAGGGGGTTTTTTCTGCTATTTGTGACGGCTGACATCTTCATTGCATGCACTTTCAGTTGTCAAAGACATGATACCAACTGACAATGTTTGAAAAAGTCCTTCAGTACATGGTGCAACTTTTGCACTAAAAACAAACTGATGGATGACACTGGGGAAAGCCATGTGCAAACTAGCTGGCACAGATAACATAAAAAGGAAACTGATGGTGTTTGAATATGACTGATGCCCAGGTTACAAACCATTAATTGACATTAATTGACATATTAGAAGGGTATGGTGGGAGGTGTCTGGAAATATATTGGCCAATAATAACAAATGTTATAGAGAACAAACACTCAAATTGTCTTATATAACCTAGCTTGGGGCTATGTCCCTTGCAAGGTTAAATAAGAACCCATTAAACCTTTGGACATTTGGGACTGGCCAGGGTGTTAATTTGAAGGAAAATGTAAGGACATAAAAATTGGGGTACAGGTAATGTTCTGGGAGGCAAGGGGTGTGGGTTAGGAATGGGTAGATTGATGCAGTACCCATTAAACATTTGGCATTTGGGACTGCCCGGGATGTTAATTTTAAGGTTAATGTAGGTACATACAAATTGGGGATTTGGGGTAAAATGGGGATAAAGGTTGCTCCTGGTTGGAGGCAATGTTCTGGGGTAATGGGGTTATAGGTGGGTACTAGGGGATTGCAGTACCCATTAAACATTTGGCATTTGGGACTGTCTGGGGTGTTAATTTTAAGGTTATTTTAGGTACATGCAAATTGGGGATTTGGGGAAAAGGTTACTCCTGGGTGGAGGTAATGTTCTGGGAGGCAGGGTGGTGTTGGAGATTGGTAGGGGGATTGCAGTACCAATTAAACATTTGGCATTTGGGACTGCCCGGGATGTTAATTTAAAGGCAAATGTAGATAACAAAAATTGGGGATTTTGGGGTAAAATGGGGGTAATGGTTACTCGTGAGTGGAGGAAATGTTCTGGGAGTCAGTGTGTGTGGTTATAGGTGGGTACTAGGGGATTGCAGTACCCATTAAACAATTGGTATTTGGGACTACCTGGGGTGTTAATTTAAAGGTTAATGTAGGTTTATACAAACTGGGAATTTGGGGTAAAATGGTGGTAAAGGTTTCTCCTGGGTGGAGGCAATGTTCTGTGTGGGTGGTTCTAGGTGGGTACTAGGTGATTGCAGTACCCATTAAACATTTGGCATTTGGGACTGCCCGGGGTGTTAATTTTAAGGTTAATGTAGGGACATACAAATTGGGGATTTGGGCTAAAATGAGGATAAAGGTTTCTCCTGGGTGGAGGGAATTTCTAGGGGGCAGGGTGTGTGGTTATAGGTGGGTACTAGGGGATTGCAGTACCCATTAAACGTTTGGCATTTGGGACTGCCCGGGGTGTTAGTTTTAAGGTTGATGTAGGGACATACAAATTGGGGATTTTGGGTAAAATGGGGGTAAGGGTTACTCGTGAATGAAGGAAATGTTCTGGGAGTCAGTGTTTTTTGATATAGGTGGGTACTAGAGGATTGCAGTACCCATTAAACATTTTGTATTTGAGACTGCACGGGGTGTTAATTTAAAGGTTAATGTAGGTATATACAAACTGGGGATTTGGGGTAAAATGGGGTTAAAGGCTTCTCCTGGGCGGAGGGAATGTTCTGGGGGGGGGGGTGTTGTTATTGGTGGGTACTAGGGGATTTCAGTACCCATTAAACATTTGGCATTTGGGACTGCCCGGGGGTTAATTTTAAGGTTAATATAGGGACATACAAATTGGGGATTTGGGGTAAAATGAGGGTAAAGGTTGCTCCTGGGTGGAGGGAATGTTCTGGGGGGAGGGGTTGTGGTTATAGTTGGGTACTAGGGGATTGCAGTACCCATTAAACGTTTGGCATTTGGGACTGCCCGGGGTGTTAGTTTTAAGGTTAATGGACATGCAAATTGGGGATTTGGGGTAAAATGGGGGTAAGGGTAACGTGGAGGAAATGTTCTGGGAGAATGAGTGGTGTTAAAGATGGGTAGGACGATTGCAGTACCAATTAAACATTGGCATTTGGGACTGCCCGGGGTGTTAATTTGAAGGTAAATGTAGATAACAGAAATTGGTGATTTTGGTTGAAATGGGGTTAAAGGTTACTCCTGGCTTGAGGTAATGTTCTGGGAGATAGGGGATGGTGTTCGAGATTGGTAGGGCGATGGCAGTACCAATTAAACATTTGGCATTTGGGACTGCCTGGGGAGTTTATTTGAAGGTAAATGTAGATACAGAAATTGGGGAGTTTGGGTAAAATGGGGGTAATGGTTACTCATGAGTGGAGGATGTTCAAGGAGGTAGTGGGTGGGGTTATGTGTGGGTACCAGGGGATTGCGGTACCCATTCAACTTTTCACATTTGGGACTGCCCGGGGTGTTAATTTTAAGGTTAATGTAGGTACATGCAAATTGAAGATTTGGGGTAAAATGGGGGTAAAGGTTACTCCTGGGTGGAGGTAATGTTCTGGGAGGCAGGGTGGTGTTGGAGATTGGTAGGGGGATTGCAGTACCCATTAAACATTTGGCATTTGGGACTGCCCAGGTTGTTTATTTGAAGATAAATGTAGATACCGGAAACAAAAATTGGGGAGTTTTGGGTAAAATGGGGGTAAGGGTTACTCGTGAGTCGAGGAAATGTTCTGGGAGTCGGTGGGTGTGGTTATAGGTGGGTACTAGGGGATTGCAGTACCCATATAACATTTGACATTTGGGACTGCCCAGGGTGTTAATTTTAAGGTTAATGTAGGGACATACAAATTGGGGATTTTGGGTGAAATGGGGATAAAGGTTACTCATGGCTTGAGGTAAAGTTCCGGGAGACGCGGTGGGTGGTTGGTGGTGTTCGAGATTGGTAGGGTGATTGCAGTACATATTAAACATTTGGCATTTGGGACTGCCTGGGGTGTTAATTTGAAGGTAAATGTAGATACAGAAAATGGGGATTTGGGGTAAAATGGGGGTAACGGTTACTCATAAGTGGAGGGATGTTCTGGGAGTCAGTGGGTGTGGTTATAGGTGAGTACTAGGGGATTGCAGTACCCATTAAACATATGGTATTTGGGACTGCCTTAAGTGTTAATTTGAAGGTAATGTAGATACAATATTGGGGAGTTGGGGTAAAAATGAGGGTAATTGTTACTCATGGACAGAAGAAATGTTCTGGGAGGCAGTGGGTATGGTTATCGGTGGGTACTAGAGGATTGCAGTACCCATTAAACATTTGGTATTTGGGAATGCCTGGGGTGTTAATTTTAAGGTTAATGTAGGGACATTCAAATTAAGGATTTTTCAGGTAAAATGGCTTTAAATGTTACTCCTGGGTGGAGGTAATGTTCTGGGAGGCAGTGGGGTGGGGTTGGAGATAGGTAGGGGCCTGCAGAACCCATCAAATATTTATATTTAGAGTAAGGAAATCCAGACTGCTGGGTTAGAGACAAGGTACAGCTTACAAGTAAATTGGGAAATCAATGGATAACGGTTTTATTTGTTTGATTCATGATTTTGCATTTTTAATTGCAGGACAACTCTGGTGCGTGATGATTGGTTTTTCTTACCGTTTGTGCTTCGGTTTGTGAATAGTGGCAACTACTTAGCTACCTTAGTTAGGGCTTTACAGTAGGTTGTTTAGATTAGATAAAGTTTCTGGTTAATAATAATAATAATAATAATAATCATCATCATCATCATGACAATTTAAAGAAGCTCATTTGGTCAACTGACCAATCTTCCATGAGGCCTTCTACAATTTACATGTATATATTGTACAATTTACCCACCTAGTTCTGGTGTCTTTAAACAACAATGCTATTAAAAAACTAGATATATTGATCTACTGCTACTATAAAATATGTACAAGGCATTAAACTGATGGCATATTTTTGTTTGTATATTCAATGTGTTGGCCATCTCCAGATTGGTTAGGGCTATATACTTTTCCACATTTATCTGGTACATTACCTTTGATTCTACTGGCGGGTTGGAAATAAATGCCATTTTAAAGGTTTCCTACTCGCAGTACCATTTTATAGTTAAAAAATCTACCACTTTGAATAAAAGGTGTTAATAAGCCCTGGGTATATTTTTATGAGTTCTATCCACTCCGTACATGAAACCAGTCGGCACCAGTATATTGGGGGTGAACGGTTTGCAAAATTATGTGTGGGCTGAACGGATTAAGAAGGCTAACACGTGTAACACAACAGGTTGTTCTTATGATTTCATTATTGTTGTAATCTGGACAGTTTAAAGCCAGATGGGGGGACTTTTTTAGTGACCGTGTGTATAACGAAACGGGATGAAAAGTGGTACAGCGATTGGCCTTTGAGTCTTCACAAATAAAAATCAAATGATCTTTAGGCGGAGGTGAGATAAAATGGAGAGACCAAGCAAAGAATTATTTCACGCAGAAACAGTTTAAGTATTTTTGATTGTTTTTTTGTTTAATTATTGTGTTCAAGATGTTTTTTGAAGAATATTTAAGAGAAAGTTCATATATTTTTTTAGTTCACTTTATGTCAAAATGGTGAAATGGTGAATGTGCACTATCCTTCCAAAGCAATAAAAACAACCTGCTGAGAAATATGAAGCTGAGGAATACATATTAAGTCGAAACTGAGAAGCTTCCCTGCTTGGGGTGAATTTAGCTTGGAGGAGTATTGGGGAGCACATTAGCAGGATTAAAAACCCAGCCACAGAAAAACGGAAGTTTGAACTTCTTTGCAGATTGAGCAGCTGGGTTTGTTTTATTATTGTTACTTTCGAATGCTGATACAGAGTGGACCGTTCTCCATTCTTCACAAAGTGCAAAGTGATTCAAGGGGAAATCTTGGATCAGAAAACTATTGATAGCCTGTTAAGTGTGAAACTTGATAATCACAGTGTTCGTCAGTGGTCAGTTGTCAGTGATCTTGAGAGGGAAATAAACAAATGATTGTGGATTTTATTAAAAATCTTTGCAGTGAACTGTGAGATATACAATTTTGCTTTTTCAATTTCATTGAGAATATACTGTCTTGTATATTTTTGTAACATTTTCCATCAGAATAAGATTCATGTTCAAAACTTGCTGGTTTTATTATAGTATAATGCTAATACATATTATGGCAAACCATACACTTGTTTACCTTTTCAATCCCCACTAAACATGTAAAATTTATGTAGATAAAAAATTCTGCTGGTTTAGAAGCCAATCTGCTAATCAAAATTGGTAAATCTACTGGTTTTATGTCCTGGTTCTGTCACATTATGCTGGTGCGAGATGTCCAGTTTTAGGTTTGTTCACATGTGTCATAGATCATGCCAAGAGGTCAACAGAAATGCCCAGGAGACATGCCATAATTTTTAATCTATTTTTCTACATTTAACTTTGGTCCAGCATATTTCTAAATTTTCTGAAAATTAGTGAAAAAGACATTAAAAAGACCCACAAAAGAAACTGAAATTTTGCATTAGTAGGAGAAAAATTATATCCGATCATCCTGAAGTAAGTTCATGAATGAGACTACACCTTGCCAACACCGAACATGGATTCTCGAAAATTGTAATACAGAATTTGGTCATATTGTCAATGTTACTGGTATCGGACCAGTCTCTAAATTGATAGATTTTACAAATGTTGGTTATGGTGTTTACCAGATAGATCACAAAGTAGGTATGCATTATGTGTGTTGGAAACTTATTTAGAATATTTTGACAACTATCCTCTTTTTGCAGTCCATATTTCATCGTAATTTTGTAATGCATGATAGGTACAGAAACATAGTACAATCAACTCTATAATACATTTTAAATATTGATGTTTGATTTGAAATTGGTTGAAATGGAACTTGTAATGTATTCTTTGAGCATAAGATTAAAGTTGTGATTGATAACCCGCTGATCTGGGTTGATTTTTAATAGGCAAGAATGGAAAAAAAAACTACTTCCAGTCTTGTATTTGTCTAGTACATGTATTTTCATCTTGAGGTGCAGTGACCAATATCTAAGAATTATATATAAGCAAATTGTACTTTTTTACTACATTGATTCATATCTATTGGCTTCCATTATACTTTTAGAGAAGTGAACATTTTCAGTTGTTTGTCATAACATTCTCAAGGAATAGTGAATCTATTGGTGCGAATAGCACAAGGAAGATAGTCATTCATAGGAGATACTTGTCCAACGTAAATGCCTTACACTCTGGAAACAATTTAAAAATCAA
>JAQPZY010000194.1:0-66232 GCA_029931535.1 Margaritifera margaritifera
GGATTTGATCATTGTTAATTTTGAAGATGAATACCCCAAGTTTGTTAAAACTGACAAGTTTTAGTAACGTAAACGTCCTTGCCGCCCTACGTTAATTGTGATCTGCTCATGCTTCGTTTGAAAATTGTATGACGAAGCAATTAGAAGTCTTGGGAGAGATCGTAGTCTGTATTTTGATACTGGCAGTTGCATTTACATTCTATCCGCCCCGGTTGCACCCACCCTATCGCACAGTTGCAGGAGATCGTTTTCGGAGCCCTGGACAGACGAGCACCCTCGTAAGATACCATCCTGAGTTTAGCTAGCTGTGGAGTCCCTAAGCAAAAAAATCATGCGCGTACCGAAACGCGAGACCCACAAGGGTCAACCTTCCACCACCGCTCCTGTAAAGTTCGATAAGGATTAGACTCTGAATTATCGAACTAACCAAGTAGCGAACTCTTAGAGGTTTTTAAACAAAAAATGCTCTGTTGTCTCGGACAAAGTGAAAAGAATTTACAAGTAGCCACGTTAGCAACCTCAACAAGAGATGTTCGCTACTACCAATAGTCTCCAAGAAATCTTTACTCCCGTGACTCGACCTGTTCAACAAAGTGTATCGAAGTCGTGTACCAAAAAAAGAAGTGACAATAGCGCAGATCACACCACCTTTACCTTACGCGACACCCCGATTTGGAGAAGCTATAAAAAAAATGGAAACACCCCATCCTCATGAAAACAAGACAGAAAAAGATGACTTCTAACTACAACATGTGGTCTTGCCTGACTATGGTGATAGTGACAGTACGCTTTCGAAAACGTTACAAATCTACATGTGGCCCTAAACAACACACATGCTCAGACTATTTGTTTTTTGTCCTGCATCGCGATGGAGTACCAAAAATCATCGAAAGGCAACAGATGTTCTTACCTGACTGTCCTACGCTCTATTCCATTAGCCAGAAGAGCGCAGGTTTTGTTTACTTTTGGCTGGACAAGGAACACAAGGATTCAGTGTTTTAGTTGCTGGTGCCACTCCCAATCACATGTTCGTTATGGATTGAAGAGAAATCCCCGCTTCTTCCGCTTGGAACATACCAGAATGGTCACCAAACATGTGCTTACCTTTCATTTTAGCGTTATCCACCGGATCACATTAACAATACTTTTCTGGATGGTACAGACGACCAGTTATAAAAAAGGAACCCCATCCAGCGCCTAACCCTTCATTTCTGACTTTTCAACGTTAAAACCAAGAAGCAAAGCAAAAAGATTGATGAGTATCACGACTTGGAGTTTGAAATCCAGTAGCCAATCGATTAATAGGTTTTAGGTGTAGGGGGTGGGGAGGAAAGTGTATTTTATAGGTTAATTAGAGTGTATGCTGAACGGTAGTGGGGTTATTATTGGGAGGTTGATGGGTAAATAGGGTTTTTGTGGATATAATATAATAGAACATAAATAGATCAATGTGATGTATAGAGGCAGAATGCCCTTGTGGGGTGCTTCAGGTTTGTAATACTAAAGGAAATGGTATTGAAGTTAATGACGAAACTTGTGATTGTAGGGTTCAGGGTAGAATTTGCATATCGAGAATACCTGTGACTTTACTTGGTTAAATGCCATGTAATGAATAGGTCGTCGCGAGTCACTTCAAAGCCAAGTGGCCACGAATTTCTAGAAGGACCTAAACCGAAGTGTTTAGCACTAGATCTTGGATTTAAATACAACGGAGAAGGAGATAAAGTTCAATGTTTACAGTTGCGGTGTGAAACTTCACAATTGGGAGCCTAACCGACTCAGCTATACATTGAACATGCCAGAATGTCTCCGCACTGTCCACAATTCTTACCATTTTCACAGTGGCTTTAGAACAAGTACGGGTACGATGAGCCAGATGTCCAACAAAAGAAGAAGTAGATACTTATTCTTTAGATGACACTTAATTTTTGGTTTACATTTAGAAAGTTGCAAGATCGTATTTTTCAGTATATTCCTACTTTAGAAGATACGTATTCGTTGGAATTACCTTTGTGAGCTATCGAGAACGGATTTACCAAAAATTTGTTTCGACAATTCAAATCTGAAACGTAAAATATGGCGTTACATCCCATTATTAGACCATACTTGTTGTAAACCAATGGATTTTTTGAAGGTAATAAGACCATTTGATTGCTAAGAAGATAGAGATTCAAATTTTCAGTACATTGATGAAAATTTACATCACCAATTTTAAGAAAATGGTGGGGGCTGGCACCTAACAATGATACGGAGTGGAATATATGAATTTTCCATGGGAGGAAAGTGAAGGGAAAAAAATGTGACTAACATAGAACGAATTCAAAAAACTGTTAGAATAACTGTCTCCTGAAGACAAATAACCATGAATTTTCTGGAAGTTTTGAAATTAGATAGAATAATCACTGAAATTGGTGTTGGATTTACATAGATATCCTTTACTTACGCGATTCCGTTTGGTTAGTGGTGTGAGTATTTTTGTCACCCAGAAACCCTACCCTCTAATCCAAAGATCGCATTCGTGACAATTAACCTTCAAAAGTATTGCTAAAACGGATTTAGCGAATGAGGATTGGTTACAGTATTCAAGTGAAACGTAATACTGGAGCAAGTGAATCCTCGATTTCAAGGCTATGTCTACTATCGGCGCATCAGAAAATTGAATTCTGAACAACGACTATCACCAGGTATCGTGAAGAATTCAAAAGAGACAGTTATTTCTTTCCAAATCTGGAAACTCTTTACGCCAAGTACATAAGTTAGCATCTGCCTATTGAATGTTTGCCGCGAAAAGATTTACCGAGAGTTTGTGAAATTACTAAGTGAAACGTAAAACTCCAAAACAGTCATTATCCTCGAGCTACTAACTAATGCAATCTTTCCAACTCGTAGAAGACTGATTCTGGCAAACTTACATTGCAATAGCTAACGATCACGGAGACTTTCTGCAAAAGGTACCAACCTTGGGAGCCTGGCTAATAAAAAACCATGCCACCCAAGATACCTACCTTAAGCCATCGACCCCTATAAAAGAGGAGGCGTCCACGTCTGCAAATCACTTCTTACTCGTGAAACGGAATACTGTGGAAGGAAGTCAAAACATGGAGCCTTTTCAATTAGCATTATCGGTACATGAAAGAGAAATTATACACAAAGTTGTTGAAAGTGGTCATGAACATTCCAAGTGGGGAAGAAGACATTATATAAACAAATTTATATCTTGCCTTGACACGTTTGAAGAAGTGTTGTCATGTTAGTTGTGGTGTACCAAGAACTTACTACACAGAATTGGAAAGAATTAACGTGACTGGAAAAGATGGTTTGCCATCAATGCATGGCTAGAAAGAAGTACCTAAGACAGTTTGCCAAAGATCTAGCCCACTACCACTAAGTGTCAAGTGAAAAAGTTTTGACACAAGCCTGACTATAAAAAGAGTTGGGTATGCCTGAACTCTACCCCGCACTTGGGAAACGGAGATTCCGTGGAAGGAAAGAGTCCACATGATTTGTGTGTCAGACCATAGGATAATTATCAACAAGTGATACAAGAACTGTGTCCAATGAACTTTGGACGTTAGGTTGGTATGTGTCATAAGTGATTTCATATCTTGGAATACCGTTTCCATGAACATTCGTTGTGTGGACTTATATTTTGAGAACAAGTTGATTTGGCGCTTGAGAAATTTCTTTTGAATGATCCGTGGTAGTTTTGGCGCTCAGATTAGTTGAGTTCCAAAAAAACAATATGACCGTGTGTTCTTCTTCAGACCTTAGTAGAAGAATAAGACTATAAAAACCTTGATTTTTATCAGTCCACGAAAGTAACATTGTACGTAAGAAGCGTTTGATAGTGGTGATGAAAATTAGTGGACGAACTCTCCATTTGTGAAGAAGACAGTCGTCACACTTTATCTGTGTATAAAACATTGGTCAAGAAGTGTTTTTTGCAAGTGAAGTGTGACACCAAACGCCCCTTTCCATTGGAAAAGATGTACGGACGCGCTGGAGAAAGCCTTGGTTTCCAATATTGTGTTACAAGAAGTGGCCCAGTACTAGCCAAAGAAATTTTATTTGGCCACTTTGTTTGGCATAAGGATATTCTACTAAAAAGTGTCTTGAAATATATGTGAACCTCTATCCCCCCTCACTCCCCTCAGGTCATAAAAATGTGTGAACCCCTTTGAGAGAAAAGACAAAAGAAGGATCCTAGAAAGTACCATGGACAAACCACCCCTCTTTACCGCTTGTGGTCCATCCTAACATTAAGCCAGGTGCATAATCATCTTTGAGGAGGATAACAAATTTTTTCTGAGAATAATAATGGATGGTATGATAACAACACCACCATACATGACTAATCGCCCATTACTGTTAAGCCACTACCGATCATGAGGATTCAAAAAAAACAAAAGGACGAGCGATGAAGAAAGAAATGTTCCACCTTGAGTATCATATCAAGAAAGCACAGTTGTTGTTCATCGACTAGGACTCACGAAACTATTGTTTGTTACATTGAGACGCGTGTTTATATGACAGTTTGATGGTTTTCGTAGGAGCCTTCATTGGTGTACTGATGATTTTACTTTGCTATTTAATCACTCTCTTACTGCAAAATGATAGAATGACTTGTAAAAAATATGTTATTTGTTGTTGGTTGGTTACTTTTTTTCTAAAAAAATAAACGTTGTATGAAAAACGTATAAAATGCCTTGGGTTTTTTGTCTTCTTCTCAAAAATCTTCTTACCTCAATCATGGCTACATCTTCTTCAACTCCGTCTGCCTCTTCTTCTGTGGTGAAAGTGATTGACGAAAAGTTAGATCGTCAAGTTGGAATGCTTTGTATCTGCGCCATCCATTTAACATGTTGATTGCTGGACCTAGTGGTTCAGGTAAAACCGAATTTGTCAAACGATTGATCGAACACCAAAACTGATTTGTTTGATCGTCCACCTCAAACGTATCGTCGTGGTGTTACCAAGAGTGGCAACCGTCTTACACGTTATTGAAAGAAAGTCAAGGAGAAACCATTCCTTTGTGGATGGTATTCCTCCACGAAGACGATGGAATCGTGCTCTGACCGTGAGTCAAACTCATTAGTTATTTTTGAATGACATGTTAGGAGAAGACGAAGAAGAAATTAAACTTTGGTTTACACCGAAAAGGACACCATCGTAATGCTAGTGTTGTCTACATTACACAAAATTTATTTTCAACAAAAGTAAAGCTCATCGAACCATCAGTTTGAATGCTCATTACGTGGTCTTGTTTAAAGCCCCAGAGACAAATCTCAAGTACAAGTGTTAGCCAAACAGTTAGGAGCTCCTTGGGCTGAATTACTGCGTACGACGATGCCACTCAAACCCCTCACGAGTATTTACTCATTGACTTAAAACCGACTACTCCTGACTATTTGAGATTTCGTGCCAGTATCTTTCACTCTTGGGGTCAAGAAGGTGGTCCTGTCATTTACACGTCCCCTTCAGCTCATTTTAAAAAAAACTATAAAAACAACCTATCGACGTCATTTCAGCCTTCTCACTCTTTTTTGAGAGAAGATGACTTTCCTTTCAATCTCATCCTTCGGCAAAATTGATTCGTGCCTTGTATGGATCAGTCGTGAAAAAAATGCACAAGTCCGTGCTCATTTGTCTAGAAGCGAGTCTTAAAGAAGTGTTACGATGGTTTACTTTGACGGCACGTCAATTTACTACAAGGCATCATTCCACATCCCCTCATCCAAACTCAACGTTTTTTTTCAAAAACATAAAGGAGCATTGTCACAACTGGCTGATCATAGAATCGATTCACGGACTAAAAAACAAATCATTTTAACTCCTGGTGGAAGTGGTTCTTTAGGAGGAGTCATGATTTCGTTCCCTTTTGAAATGGGATCCTAATGATACCAAAACCAAAGCCAAAAAAACCCAAATCACCTAAGAAAGAAGAAGAAAAAAGTCCAAAGAAGAGAAAGAAAACCAGCCCAAAGAAAAAGAAAAGTCGTGCCCAGAAGAAGAAGAAGAAAACCACACCTACTACCACACTACCACCCGACGTAAAAGAGGTACTGCAGCCAGGACGAAACCGTACACCCGCAAAACACCACCCTTAACTACCATCATCATCATCACAGTCCCCCATGATGATGGCGAGGTCTCCCTTGGCGTCCACCTCTTCCTCTTTGTCTTCTTCACCACACCTCTTTTACCATGATGCCTGTCAAACCAGACTTAAGATCCGTGTTTCCTATTTTGATGCAAAATGGAAACCAATTTCGAACGTGACCCAGTCGGGACCGTCGACATCGGCTGATTTAGCCATGGCAGCAGCCACCCACAAAAGTACCATCCCCTAAAAACCCAAAGTCAAGAAAGGAACTGGACATTCTTACAAAGTTTAGTGGACTTTATCCAAAGAAGCAATGAGACGCTTAGTCCCTTGAAAAACACCCTCAACGTCGAGTCAGACCTCTGTCGTGAAGTTGGTACGTCGTACTGACAATCAGTGGAGACGTGTTCCAGTATAAAAATAGAAGGGTACCCTGCTAAAAGACCTTCAGACTTGTTTTCTACCGACTAAAAAAGATGGCTCCCAAACATGCACACCACCATCACCACCAAAAAAAGAGAAAAACCAAAAAAGGACGACTTCCCCCTCGTCTGGCAAAACATTGGGATGTCTTGTCTGTCCTGAACAAATCCAAACCGCCCATGCGAAATCAACTCATTCAAACAGCTCCTAAAGAAATCATTGATACCGTGTGTGAATGTTGTTAGAACGTGTTGAAAGGAACGGTACCTTTGTCTAAGATACAGAAAACAAAAATTAGGGAAACATCGGAATGTTCTTCGTCAAATGGTGAAAAAGAAAATACCTCTTCAACAAAAGAAAAAAATGTTGGTACACCGAGGAGGATTTCTACCTATGTTGATAGGACCGTTGTTAAAAATAGCCGCTCCTTTGTTAGGAACAATTGCCTGGACCACTTTTAGGAGGAGTCATGCGATAAAAAAAAGAAGATAAAAAGGACCACCCTTCTCTGAAATGACCCACACCTTTTTGGTACCTTTGGATGAAATGGAAGGACCGAAAACTGACTTTCGTACCTTACAAACGATAGATGGAAATTTCCATCGTTGGAACGAACAACGGATACCTCATTTTACCCACCCCAATCCTTAACTCAAACGAAATGTCTCAGTACAACAAGACATACAATCACCTGATGGAAACGAAACGATTTGTCCGAAACAGAAAAAACCCACCGGTACGGTCAACTTTACAACGTCTACAACTCTTTCGTCAAAAGCAGTCGACAAATACAACTCCACCCACTCTGAGAGATTTTAAGGCCCCTGATGAAAAGCGAACCTAAAGTGACTATCAAAGAAGAAGAAGAAGAAGACAGAAGAAGAAGAAGAAGAAGGAAGAAGAAGAGTTTTTACTAACTCCACCTCTTAAAAAAATAAAAAAGTTAGCCACCCGGATTGGATAAAAAGAAAAGGTCTACCCCTTTACCCTCAGAAGAGAAAAAGAAAGAAGTGAAGAAAGAAGTCAAAACAGAACCGATGACCCTCTGATCAAACTCACCTCCTTTACCCCAGTAGCACGTCGGACACGTAAACAACAATCCAAAAAGATACCTCACGAAGAAAAGAGTATTGGGACTTGGTTAACTTATTCTTGAGGAAAATCATCATCATGGAGAAACTGTTAGCCCGCCATTTATTACAATCCTGGCGATGCTGCTGGTTACCGGAGGAGTTCAAAAATTATATCGAGCTGCTAAAAGTCAATTGAAAAGTGTACGTTTACCTGAAGTACGACGATGGTTACAAGAACAATCGACGTACACGTTACACAAACCCATTCGACGTAAATTTTCTAGAAGTAACCACTCAAGTGGAAGGGATCGATCATCAATGGCAAGCTGATTTAGCCGATGTCTCTCATTTAGCTACTACAATCGTGGTTACAAATATTTGTTTTGTGTCATCGACGTGTTTTTCCAAATTTGCTTGGGTCCGTCCCTTTGACTTCTAAAAGCAGTACCGAATTGGTACGGGCCTTAAAATTGGTCCTTGAAACAAAAGTGGACGCCAACCATTTCGATGGCAACAACGGACAAGGCACCGAATTTCTAAACCAAGCTTTTCAAAAAGAATTGAACAAAGACACATACATTTTTTTACGACCGAAAATCCTAAAACCCAAAGCCAGTATCGTGGAAACGTTTTCAAAGACATTTGAAAGAACGGCATGTGGAAATATTTTACACATCAACATACTCTCTAGATACATCGACGTGTTACCCTCGTTGGGTCAAAGCGTACAATCACTCGTACCTATCGTAGTATTGGATGTACCCCCGAAGAGGTCAGCCCTGAAAACGAAGTCGGCCGTGTTTGAATAAATTATTTGGTTCACCCCCAGCCAGACCAAAAAAAAAAAAGTAGAGAAAAACCTTGTTGGAGTTAAAGTCGGGAGTTTGGGTTCGCATCGGAAAAACAAACCGTACTTTTGACAAAGGTTATTTACCTAACTGGATTACTGAATTGTTTCGTGTTACTACCTCCGTCCGTGGACGCTGATCCTCCCGTCTATAAATTGGAAGACATGAACGGTGAAGTACTCAAGGAACATTTTACTTGCCTGGTTACAACGAGTGACTAAAAAAGAAGATACCTTGTTCGACATCGAAAGCCATTCTCGAACAAAGAACACGGAAGTGGGGTCAACTACGAATAGAGAAAGGATATCCCCCTCCTAGTTTTGATTCTTCGGATTGCAGCTTCTCAAGTCGTTCGACTATAAAAAGAAAAAGAAGTAAACTCACAACATGCCATTCAACACAGTAGCCACCCAGACGACTCCTTCGGAAAGTTCTTCTCTTCAAAGAATACAAAAAACAACCCCTTTGGGTGTGGTGTGGAGAACGTGTGCCTAAAATCAAATCGTCTTTTTCTGCCAAATCTTTGTAGTGTAATGTGTCATCGGAGCAGCGATTGCGAATTTGGAGTTTGCAACAAGGAGACAAACAATTGTGGACTATTCTACTGAGCAGTTGCTTCGGTTATCTTTTACCTAATCCCTCTTTGAAAATTTACGTCAACGACCGACAACAGTCACCCACAACAACTACGCTAGTTCACCTTCTTCTTCGTCCAGTTACCACCAAAATACTACCCAGTCCCTCTTTTGGAACCTTTTGAACATCCTTCTTCTGTCCACCACTTGAGTGGACTCCTCGGGACACCAGAACCACCAATTTGGAACTATGAATGACCAATTTTATTTAACGTTACCTAGTGACAGTTCCATGGATGTGTTTCCCACAACACCTTATGTTGTTTTACCACCAAATTACCTCAATCCCTCCAATTGGATCACGGATGCTCATTGGGAAGTAGGTTTGGTAGAAATCATTCATCTCTTACGCAAATCATGAACATTCAATAAAAGTCAAAACCAGATACCACGTGGAAATTAAGAACAAAAAACTACAAGATTCCTTGGAAAAAAAATGATCCTAAAATCTGGGCAATAGACCCAACAAATAAAAATAACATGCGGGGACATTTCAAAAAAATGGGATGGAGGGATAGGAGCCAAAGGGGTTTATGGAGTGTATTCCCTGAGAATTCCTACGGGGTATTATTTTAATTCTCGACATTTGATGGACACTATAGAGTCCACCTTTGAGCGTCAATTTGGCAAAGCCCTTAAGTGAGGCCAAAAAAAATGGTACGCATCAATTACAATGATGTGGCACGCCGTTTCTACATGGAATATTCCTATGATAGATGAAAAATCGGGTGACATCATGGAAGACAAAGAAGCTAAAGAAAAAGGCATCCCCGAGCAGGAGAGAAGATTTATGAGCATTTGAAATTTCTCCTGGATTGTATGCTATTTTAGTTGGTAATAAAGACTACAGTTATCTATCAGTCGCCACCAGCATCGAATCTGTAGATGCTTTTTCGCCACCCCATGGAAATGAACATTGGATAAATTTAATGTATGTGTTACTCCGATTGTGGTAGAGTACAGAAAGGTGGGTCACACCTCGGCTCCTTACTGAGAGTCACTTCCTTTCAAAAGTGGATACATTCCTGCTGGGGCGTACGAAGAAGGTCGGAAACACATTTCACATTCAACCGTGAATTAGTACACCCTCATTATTATACCAGATTGTAAATCGTATTTTGACACTGTCCAGATTAGTATAAAGGAGATTCTGGGACAAGATGTGCCATTCATTGACAAAGGAAAAGTCACGGTGAGAACTACATTTTAGAAAAAAGTTCTCTAACGGTCTTGTAACCCCAAAATAATTGTATCCAGTGTTACAATGGAGTGGCACGACACCCACCGAGGACATGGTATAGAAGATATGTTAAAATCAGCCTTTCGGACGGTAGCTCCTATTTTGAAAACCGATGGTAACTCGAGGATTTCATGCCTTAAAGATGCTGCTTTGACACAAGGAAAAAGAATTTTTGCCAAAATGTCTCATCGACAAACAAAATCCAAAAGAAGCCTTATGAGAGCAGGCAAAAATGTGTTGACTGACCAACTGGTAAAGATCTTTTAGGTCTCCGAGAAAATCCTCTATAAATACGCTTCAGCTTCAGGTTCTGACATTACTTCACAGCAGCAAGGACAAGGTAGAAAGAGACGAGACTCGAGCTCGAAACTCCTTTCAAAGTTCATAAAGAAAACACGGTAGTACTTCCAGAAACGAATAAGGAAAAGAAGAAGAACCTAGGTAGAGAATTAGACGTGTTTGATACTTAAAAAAACTGTGAAAATGATGCACCGAGATTCTTGCGAATGTACAAGTCCAGAACTGGAACCTGTTTTTCTATGCGTCCCACCATGATGACGATCTGCACGAATCCCAATGGGGTAGAATTTCATCCTGTCATCTAGTCTTTGTCGGATTCAGCTCCTATCGAATTTGAAATCAAAGGACCAAACCGAAGATTACATACGATCTGAATAACAGCTAACTTGTACCTGAAACCTTCAAGTAAAAGAAAACGGACAACATGCCCTTCCTGATGACAATTCCAGAGTCGCTCCGTCAATAATTTCATGCATTCCTTAGTTCAGTTGGAATAGATTTGTACTTGAATAACAAACTGGTCAGCAGCAGTTTGGCATGCTTACCCTTACCGTGCTTACTTGGAAAATCCTCTTGTCGTACGGAAAAGATGCCAAGAACACTCATCTGGATGCTTCAGTGGTCTGGAAACCTGACACGCCGCAGGAGAGAATACCTTCAAACGACACAGAGGGTGTCAGTTACCGGCGAGGATTGAGGGTGCTGATTTTGCTAATGCAAGAATAACTCCAGCAGAGCCGCACAATGTGGGATTTAACGACCGTCGAAAGAAAATCAGACGAAGTTTAGAATTGATGGATTCGTTTACAATTTTGGACATGTGGTTTGCAAGACAAGTATTTACTCAATGGAGTCGATGTACCGCCTGAGACTGAATCGCAGTAGTACCACTTTCCATTTGATGGCTAATGATAACAGAGTGGAAAACCATCATCCAAGAAGCCAAACTTTACGTGCGACGTGTGGAAATCTTACCCAAAGTAGCTAACGACATCAGTCAATCCTTGAGCAGAACCACTGCTAAGTATCCTCTTAGACGTGTGGAAGCTGAAAACCTTTACTGAGGCCGCTGGACTCCGATCCATAGTCATAAGATTCACATCTTCCAGGGGACAGCTCCCAAAACGTTTATTCATTGGTATGGTCAGAAATTCAGCATTCGCAACGGAGTCCACGATCAGAATCCGTTCCAGTTTCCATCACCTTCAACGTCTCCAAGATAGAAGTCAGTCGAGATGGCCCAAGACTTGTGCTACCAGACCTTTTAGAACTGACTTTAGCGTCAACGCAAAAAAATTACTTACGATCTTACTTGACCCTGTTTGAAGCCACAGGACAGTTAGGCCGCGACAGTAGCCACCCGGCATTACGTACGAGGATTTTGCAGGAGGGTATGCCTTGTGCGGCATTTGATTTCACTCCGGACCATGGTAGCCCGATGAAGGACATTTCCACACCCTATAAAATCAGGCCCCCTTCGTGTGGAACTTCAGTTTACAGCTCCTCTAGCCGAGACAGTGAACGTCGTCTTGTTTGCAGAAATTTGATAACACTCTAGAGATCAACAGTTTGAGAGAAGTCATTCTAGACTATTAGAAGAAAGACTGCAGCACGAAGAAAAAGAACCTATGGAGATAGATGAGGGATTTTGTGAACCGTGATTCACCAGTCACCAACTACTACCACAAAGGAGGATGATAATGACGAAGTCATTCGTTCCAGAACCCTAAAAAGAAGAGACTAATACTGTTGTTACTGAGTTTGTTGGATTTTTTCCTTCTCGATGGCCAGAACAAGAACACAAGTTAGTGGACTGTTATGCTCAGGAATTGAGTCCAATCATTAACAGTCTGATTAAAGAACAATGTTATGGATGTCAACCGATCATCCCAGTCAGATACAACACGACAAATGTATGATGTTGACAGGCGAAGAACACTTGGTTGAATTTTTGGAAAATGCCTGGTTAAACATCTCAGATAAACACGTGTTGACACAGTGGTATAAAGTCTTGCAGAATTATTCTTCTCCTCCACTCATTCCTCGGGAGATCAAACGAATCGAAAGACTCATTGAACAGAGTGAAGAACCTATCCGAAGTGAATATTCCTGGAAATTACAAGACAGAACAATTCCGAGCCATAAAGTCAGGTGTGCATTGCCTGACTCAATATTTCTGTTGTTGAAGGACAAAAAAAAATGGATACCAGGGAACTTCATTACTTATTGAATCGTAGTTCCTATACTTCTTCTTGGAATCCTGTGGTATGTGCTAAAGATGAACTACCTCATCGTAAGCCCAAAAAAACGTTCATGCTTATGTCATCAATACTGACGACAGTCATCTACCAGGAACCCATTGGATTGCCGGTTGTACTTTCCAACGATCACTGTGTGGAATATTTTGATTCCTTATGGATTACCTCCTTTGGAAAAAAGACATTATTGAGTTTATGAGAAGAATGCTATCTCAAACTCGATTCAATAATGTGAGACTACAAGGGTCAGATTCCATGGTGTGTGGACAATATTGTGTTCATCTATCTTCATCAACGCAGTCTTGGATATTCCTTAGAACATTTACTCACTTATTTTGATAGTGACTATGTTAGAAACGATGCTAAAGTACAACGATGGTTTTGTGAACGTTATGGTTATCTCTTGTCTTTAGCTCACCCATCGTAATGTACATCAAAATGATGATGTCCATGTAGAAAGTTTCACATTTACTTTACTTTCCCAACGTTGTCAACCTTGTAAATATGTTCCTGTTTGAAAATTTTAATTGTTACATGGTTACTTTTTTATTGTTAGAATAGTTCTTGTTGAATAAATATAATTTTTGTGAATTGTTTGAAAAAAAATGGTGTTTTGTTGTTTTTTTATGAAATTTGAAAAAAAAAATAATGAATATGTTCTTTTCTCTCTCTTTCTATCGATCTAAAAAAAACTCTATCTATGATCTCCCTGTCGATCTGAAAAAAAAACCTTACCATGTTTTCCATCGCGTCCGCGCGTTAAGCATATAAGTCGGTTCACTGGCCAGTGTAGTCATTCTCGTTGACTCGTCAAGATCTCAACAGTTCCAAGAAGAAAAAGAAGAAGAAGATGGCTGCCACCAAGATTACAAAGCTGAATGAAGCTATGGTGAACATAATGAGGGTGAAGAATCATTTGATGGAGACCAACCCAGAGAGAAAGACCATGACGTTCATTCAAATGGCTCATGATCTAGTAGAAGAGGTCCTGAGAGAAGAAATACTTAGAGAAAGAACAGAATGGGAAGCAGGACAACGTCTACATCAGCAGCAGCAACAAAGACAACAACAGCAACAGCAGCAGCAACAACTTCTTCAGCAGCAGTCCAGCAAACTATTTGACGGTGAAGTCCAATGCAAGATTGACTGTGAGGAATTTGCTTTCTCTTTCACCCGAAAGAGACCTGCCTGTCTGAAAGCGGTAAGACCAACTATCGCTAAACGTGGCCGACCTGCTGGAGCTGCCACGGCTACATCCACCTAAAGAATTTAAAAACATAACTTCTTAAACCCAACGGCCCTTCTTAGGGCCACCCAATCTCTAGAAAAAGATTACTAATCTCAAATATTGCCAAAAATAATATCTATAAGTGTGTTATATATATATATATATATATATATTAATTTTTTTCTGATAGTCTACCCCTCAAACAAAAAAACCCTTCTCCCCTATATGATTTGTGTGGTGTGTGATTGATATATAAAAAATGTAGATAGTGTGGTGTGGTTTTTTTTGGAAAAAAAAGGGAATGTTTTCCATTACGTTCGCGCTTATCATAGGAATGGTATGGTGTGTAGGAATTTGATTTTTTATCAAAAGTAGTTTCTTTTAGGTCCGCGCTTTTTAGAGTCAGGGTTCATGGAGTGTAAACTCCGCGAAGCCAAGAATGACGTAGAACGAATGACGTCAGACGCAGGGTAGTGGGGTGATGTTTTTTTTGTTTTTTAGGTGAAAGGGATGTTTTCCTTCACGTCTGCTCTTTTAGTATATTAAAACCACGTCTTTACCGGTTAAGCTACCCTAAAAAATGACTAGCTTGAGAACACTACGTGACGTAAAAAAAATCTTGGATGTACTACAAGTCATCCAAGATATAATTAGTAAAGAAGAAGAAAAGAGGGAGAGAAATATTTCAATTAGACCCCACCCCATGCTTCAAGAAGAGTGTGAGTTTGAAGCGAACCATCCGCCCTTCTTTTTAACCTTTAACAAGAAGGTAAAAGAAGAAACATGGAGGGGGAGCTGCCCTGCATGCAGGGCAAAGCCAGGGAGATGCTCCCACCTCTAAAATCTTCCACCAAAAAAAAACCAACGGTCCTTATCAGGACCACCCTTTTTCAAGAAAGATTAATTCTATTTCCCTCCCTCCCTCCCCCCCGTAATGTAGTAACGAAGACAACGTCTACTACTATCAAAAACACCTCCCCACCCTCCACCCCTTTTTGATGGTAGTAGACGTTGTCTTCGTTACTATATTACGGTACCTCCATGTTAAACTCCCGTACGTACCCAGAGTGCCCCCCTCCATGTTAAACTCCCGTACGTAGCCAGACTGCCCCCCTCCATGTTAAACTCCCGTACGTAGCCAGACTGCCCCCCTCCATGTTAAACTCCCGTACGTAGCTCAATCGCCCCCTTTGTAGCTCAGTCACCCCCGTCTACTACTAATATCCAATGGTTCAAAATGTAACATATCCGTGGCGGTCTCTAGGATATCCAGTAGTACAAAATGTAACATGTCCGTGGCGGTCTCTAGAATATCTAATAGTACAAAATGTAACATATCCGTGGCGGTCTCTAGGATATCCAGTAGTACAAAATGTAACATGTCCGTGGCGGTCTCTAGAATATCTAATAGTACAAAATGTAACATGTCGGTGGCGGTCTCTAGGATATCCAATAGTACAAAATGTAACATGTCCGTTCCTGTCTCTTGAATATCCAATAGTACAAATTATAACATGTTCCTGGCAGTCTCTAGATTCAGTTGAATTTAAAACGTACGAATACCTACTTAGTTACAAAGGTCAGTCATAATTGTATCCCGTTCAACACGCTGTTGGTTGCTGGTTTCTGGTGGAACATTGGTCTGTCTTATAGGCGGTTGAGGTAGTTCATAGAATAGTTTGGACCAAAATAACCTCTCACTCCGCTTCAGAACTCTCTTCCCAGTTAGTCTTTCCTTCAATGGATTATCTTTTAATTTCTCGTTAACGTCAGAGCTGAAGATAATGTACAATACTTTTCCTTTTACGTCCTCCTGCCCGTTTTGCTCGCCTTCTGCGTTGTATCATTCGTACATTCTCCATTCATTGAGAAATATATTTTTTTTGAGAGTATAACAAAAACTCGTTTTGCTTTATCTAGATTCTCAACGATTGTCTGGCTAGTGTTCCATTCAAATGCTCTAATGGGTTGAAGACTGTGCATTTTCTTTTCTCGAGTCTTTTTAGCAGAGAGTGTTTAAGCCATTGCCTTATCAATGCATCGTTTTCATCATAAATAAGATAAATGTCGTTTTCTTTTGTAAAATCATTGTCAATTTTGTATCGATCTCCTGGATGGATTCTAAATATTTTAAATATAATGACCTTGGTTTCATAGGGATATAGTTTTGCGAATAATATCATGATGATAATAAGAATAACAACGATTCCCAGTATGATACCGACAGAGATCAGAAAGTCTTTGGAGCAGCCCAGATTTTCCTTTGTGACATCGATTATCTCCATTTGTGAGCCATCCGCCGCCTTGCATTTAAGAGATTTATTGATAGAAGATGACGCTAGTCGTATCCAATCCGCCATCCAGGTCATGTCACAGTCGCACTCGAGCGGATTCCCGTTCAGGTCGACATTCTGGAACTTCAACTGTTGTATCGCTTTCGGAACGTGCGATAGCTGGTTGTTTGAAAGTATCAGGTACTCCAGACTTGTAACGTTGTGTATAAACCCTTAATCCAGTGACTGAATTTTTGTTGTTTTTGAGAGAGACTGTAGTCACGCGTTACATATAGGGTTTGATTTCCAAAACTGTAATGTCATTATAATCTAGATAAAGTCCGATCTTAGGTTCTTTTGTACTAGGTACTGTCTCTGGAAAGGCGAATAGCCCTGCCCGTCTACAGTCAATGTGTAGTACTCCTTGAGATGGCCGACTTTGGCAAACGCAACCGTTCACGCAACAGTCATCTTGGGTGTAGTTTGTCCGAAATTTGTCCAGATCTATATCATGTATCCAATCCTGGCCGTACAAATGATCCGGATGATTGCATAGCCAACGATACCGTTTGAGAGTGCTCCATTGCCAGAAAGTGTCTCTTATATCGACGGCAATGTAGTACATGTCGCCATCACATATAAAGGGATTGTCAACGATTGTCAATTTATATGTCAAGAATTGATATATTATTGTTTGACCTTAAGCATTGGTAAGATTAGGGTTGTAAATACTTACATCTGGTACTTTTGTAAAATTGTTGAAATCCACGTGCACAAAGATTGTCCATGGTAATTCCAGGTTATACGTCCAGTTCATTTCATTGGTTAATTTGGATATGTTATTGTAACTTAAGTATATACGTCGTCCAAAGTCGCTGTCGTTTTTATATGGTAAATTCCAAGGCCATGGTTCCAAATTCTGTAGTAAGTTATGATTCAAATGTATATTACGAATGTTCACATGGTCTGCATTGAACACATATAAACCGATATCCCGGATATTGTTCTAAGAGAAATCCACGTCTATCAGATTATGTTTATTCAGCAGAAGACCATCTGGCAGGTATATCAAGGAATTGTTGGCAACGGAAAGGTTCTGTAAATTTCGCAAACTCTGAAACATACCGGTCGGCAACTCTGTCAGGTTATTATAGGAGAGGTCTAATTGCTCAAGTTTCCAGAAATCACTGAAATAATCATTTTCAATCCGGTTGATTTGGTTGTCTGAAAGGACCAATTTTGTGGCATTGAAAAAGTTTACACACCCGATGAAAGTATTTTTATTAATCATTTGTAATCCCGACTTCGTCATATTTATGACACCATTAGAGTACGTGCAGCTGGCCGTCAAAGGGGTACATATATATAGCAAGAGAACGGCGTACAAGATGATTGGCATGATGACTGGCTAATATAACAATCTACAATACTTGATTCCCTTCTCAGACTATAGTGCTACGAATGCTTTAGTGTCCTTATCACACAACTGTAAATTCTCAACTACCAGAACCTGTGAATCAACGCCCCAGATGTATGTGAGACATATGAAAAGTGCTGCACTGTTTAAAGTGATGGCAATTTGCTACAAATACTGTAACTTATAAAGTTGATTTTTTTCCCACCATAAACCATCACCACATTTCATTGGCTATAATTATACATACTGAGTGCTCATAAATGTTTTCTTGAAATCTACATCTGAACAGTCCACATTGATTTTTCACTAAAATGACTATGGTTCAGTTCGATAGATCTGTAATAGAAAAAGTCATATTTAACACTAAATACAAAAATCAGCGAGTAAATGTAATTATTTTTTATATTTTGAAATATAATTAACAATTGAACAAAGCCGACAAAACTATTGACGGAGTTAATGAAGCCTATGAAAACCTTATGTGACGGAAAGTTTAAATTTTAAAGTTTTATTTAATCAGGCAGAATGTAGAGAATTCTAAGCAGATGATCACCCGTTCTGTAATGCATTAGAAGAAACCTAAATAAGAGAGTCAAATTTGGGACTGGCTAGAAATTGACTGTTATGTTGAGGTGGTTGTATGATGGAGGTTAATTTTATCTGGAATGTATTAGGTTGGGTCAAGCCTGTCTTAAAATGGTGGCTGTCGAGCAGATTTGACTGTATCTGCAAATTAGTTTGTTTCTTTTTCAACCATGTTTTGTATTGACTTTGTGTTACTGCAAATTAGTTTTTTTTCTTTTTCAACCCTGTTTCTTATCAGTAAAGAACTAAACGTGCTAATATCGGATTTTTGAAATGCAAATCACGATAATATTATGTATTAGGCATAATTTATATTTCTAACCAATTTATATCATTTACATTGCTAGTTTAGCAACCATAAAACGAGGACTATGTGTGTATGTGTGTGTGTGGGTGCGTGTGTGCAAAAAAAGTGATACAGAAATATAAATCACCAATGCGATGAATGAAATATATAGTTATCCTTGAAGTATCTTCCTTGTAACATTCCCATATATTTCTGTATACAGTTATTCTTCAAGTATATAGCTTGTAACATTTTTGCTATCATGACGTGAAGTTTAACAGTGGCTGAACTTGCATTTTTATACTTTATAGTTTATCATTTCCACGCCGTAAATATAATATATTTTACACAATCATTTAAAGACATTTCCACGCCGTAAATATAATATATTTTATACAATCATTTAAAGACATTTCCACACCGTACATATAATATATTTTATACTATCATTGAACTTAATTTTACTTGTAATGGTCAAGTTATTCTCTGTATTTGACAAGCAAATACGTTTTCCAGCAAAAATAAAATATTGTCTCAAGTGCAGAAATTCACGATTTATTCCTACCTGAACTACATACTGTTAATCCATTTTCCAAAATACAGATCAATGACAAGCTATGTATCCACTTATCCGTTAATCCCTCCCTCCTTCCATCTATTTATCTTTGTGACTGATTGTGTCTATTTCTTGTCCAGCATGCTTGTCCACTGGTTATCAGTGTGATACATTTCCTGTGTCGTCTATCTCACTTAAAATTATTATTGTTTTATCACATTGCGTTTATCAATCATTAATCTATCCAACAAAATCTGTCTTCATTAATATGTCTATCCATTCATCCATATATTCAACAAAATCTGTCTTCATTAATACGTCTATCCATTCATCCATGTATCCAACAAAATCTGTCTTCATTAATACGTCTATCCATTCATCCATGTATCCAACAAAATCTGTCTTCATTAATATGTCTATCCATTCATCCATGTATCCAACAAAATCTGTCTTCATTAATATGTCTATCCATTCATCCATGTATCCAACAAAATCTGTCTTCATTAATATGTCTATCCATTCATCCATGTATCCAACAAAATCTGTCTTCATTAATATATCTATCCATTCATCCATGTATCCAACAAAATCTGTCTTCATTAATATGTCTATCCATTCGTCCATGTATCCAACAAAATCTGTCTTCATTAATATGTCTATCCATTCGTCCATGTATCCAACAAAATCTGTCTTCATTAATATGTCTATCCATTCATCCATGTATCCAACAAAATCTGTCTTCATTAATATGTCTATCCATTCATCCATGTATCCAACAAAATCTGTCTTCATTAATATGTCTATCCATTCATCCATGTATCCAACAAAATCTGTCTTCATTAATATGTCTATCCATTCATCCATGTATCCAACAAAATCTGTCTTCATTAATATATCTATCCATTCATCCATGTATCCAACAAAATCTGTCTTCATTAATATGTCTATCCATTCATCCATGTATCCAACAAAATCTGTCTTCATTAATATGTCTATCCATTCGTCCATGTATCCAACAAAATCTGTCTTCATTAATATGTCTATCCATTCATCCATGTATCCAACAAAATCTGTCTTCATTAATATGTCTATCCATTCAGCCACATATTCAACAAAATCAGTCTTTATTAATATGTCTATCCATTCATCCATATATCCATCGTATGTAAGTCAATCCTTCAATTTATCTTTCCGTTGGTGAACAAATCCACCCATGTATGTATGTATGTATGTATGTATGTATGTATGTATGTATGTATGTATGTATGTATGTATGTATGTATGTATGTATGTATGTATGTATGTATGTACTTACCTCTAAATGATCTACTTTAAGTAAAACAGGAAATTTTTAAACCTGTGGTACATCTAATCATTCCCTTGATGGAGAAAAGACATTTACAAAACAATATAAAGACCACTGTTGACTTAAATAGCTACCGAGCACAAAAACATGTCACCCGGATTGAATGTTTCGTAATTCAATACCAATACAGTCTTCTGAACGACATTGTCCAGTATTATCTATATTCATGTATCAAGAATGTTTTTGGAACTCCTTGTTCTCTTATCTTGCCTAATTATCTCACTTCCAAGAAAAATCTTTTGTACCACAACAGCCAGACTTTGAAAGTTTACATTGTAAGTGATGTACACATGGTAAGTCAAAACGTGTGCTACTAAGAATAGCCAGTGGGAATTTTCATTTTTCCTATTGAATAATCGCAAGAGAACCCCAAAACCAATCAATGATGAGTGTCGTACGTACCCCAGTGAACGTAAACTGTATGTATGTATGTAGATAGCATGATCCCAAGTCCCTAATTTAGCACATTTGATCAAAAGAACATAAATGAACAGCATGGTACTTATTCCCTGCGACTATATATGGGACTATATATGGAATATCGTAATGTTTTGAGTTTAATAAAGTCAGTTTAAGTTTACACATTCAAGTGGCCACAAGGATGTATGCTTACAAGAGGCTATAACGGCTAGTGTTATCTTATGGAACACAACAATGTATACTTTACAGAGACTATAACGACTGGTGTAATGTTATGTGAACACAACGATGTATAATTTCTAGAGGTTTTAACCGTTTGTGTCATAGGTACACGTGAACATAATGATGTATACTTACCAGTGGTTATAATGGATCGAATTACTCATTCAAGTGAACACAACGATGTACACTTACCGTAGGCTATAACAGCTAGGGTGACTCGTTCACATGAACACAACGATGTACACTTACCAGGGGCTATAACGGTTAGGGTTAGACGTTCACGTGAACACAACGATCTACACTTATCAGAGGCTATAACGGAGTATTTTAATCGTCTGTATAAACTTTGCAGATTTTGATGGAATAATGTGGATCACATATTTAAACAAAGAGCAAATGCGTATGTTTTAATGCTTGTATATCGATTTAATTGTATACTTTGATTATTTAATGATATATTGTAGAATTGTAGTGATACTATGCAAATACGAATACATTCTTTAAACAGCACCATACTAAAACTAGTTTTAAACTAATTATATCACCCTCAATAACAAAAGTGATTATTATTATTATTATTATTATTATTATTATTATTATTATTATTGTTGTTGTTGTTGTTGTTGCTGTTGTTATCATTATTATATAAATTAGCCACTACCCCAACTCCAAATTATAATATTCTGTAATTAGACCCTACCCTAACGCCAAATTATCATTCTTTATAATTAGACCCTACCCTAACGCCAAATTATCATACCATGTAATTGGACGCTACCCTAGCGTTAACATATCCTGTAATTAGACCTTACCCAGCGACAAATTATCATACCCTAAAATTAGACCCTACTATCACGCCAAATTATCATACCCTGTAATTAGACCCTACCCTAATGCCAGATTATCATACCATGCAATTTGACTCTACGCTAACGCCAAATTATGACACCCTGTAATTAGACTACCCAAGCGCCTAATTATCATATCCTGTAATTAGACTATACCCTGATGCCAAATTATCATATCCTGTAATTAGACTCTACCCTAATGCTAAATTATCATATCCTGTAATTAGACTCTACCCTACTGCCAAATTTCATATCCTGTAAGTAGACTCTACCTTGATGCCAAATTATCATACCCTGTAATTAGACCCTACTCAAATCCCAAATTGATTCACTTCAGTTAGACCTTACCCTAATGCTAAATTATCATATCCTGTAATTAGACTCTACCCTGATGCCAAATTATCATACCCTGTAATTAGACCCTACTCAAATGCCAAATTGATTCACTGCA
The DNA here is from genome assembly GCA_029931535.1 of Margaritifera margaritifera. Classification (NCBI taxonomy): domain Eukaryota; kingdom Metazoa; phylum Mollusca; class Bivalvia; order Unionida; family Margaritiferidae; genus Margaritifera; species Margaritifera margaritifera. Next base: position 22,533 of record JAQPZY010000194.1, read on the forward strand.
GTTAGACCCTACCCTAACGCCAAATTATCATAACCTGTAATTAGACCCTACCCTAACGCCAAATTATTATATCCTGTAATTAGGCTCTACCCTAACGCCAAATTATCATACCCTGTAATTAGAAATAAAATTATCCTCCAAAACTTAACTTATGAAGAAAAAAAAATCACCTTGCATTGTTTGAGTGCACAAAGAAGCCCCGAACGAAAATTACATCCACCTAATCTCAGCCAGGAAAATATATAACACTTTTGAATACCGCTTTGATATAATGTGAACAAACTGACGTGTTTTAAAATACGGGAGTTCATGAAACATTAATTTGTACCCATTTCATCTTACTCTTTTAATATAACGATCAATGTGGATGCGGATACTCATTTAGTATTCCGAGAGAGAGAGAGAGAGAGAGAGAGAGAGAGAGAGAGAGAGAGAGAGAGAGAGTGAGAGAGAAATTGTATGCACAATGCAGATGAATATGGTACAATATAACACTAAGTTAAAGTCCAATCGCCATTTTATATTGAATTCGTCCATTGACCTACATATTAATTTCTACATATGTTAATTCCTGCATATTAATTCTTTCCTAATTTGCGCAGTTCTTTAAATCCATATTAGTATAACAGGTAAAAGGAAGAACCAAAGAGTCTATTTGCCTGACTGCACATAAAACCCTAACCTGGTGTTAAATAGTACTAAATATAGAATAGTGGGAAGTTTGCTTTTTCTGTATTGGTTGAACGTCAAAGAACTGAAAATCAATGAATACAGAGTGCCGTATTTACACCAAGAGAAGTAGAGTGTATGAATTAATCCATTTTATATGTATGTATGTATGTAAACTGGAAAGTATGTAGGTAGGAAGGTAAGCAGGGAAATATACAAAAAAAAAAAACCAAAAAAAAAACAAAAACGGTATATAGACAACTGAGAGATGGTTCATAGATAGAGAGATAGATATGCGTAAAAGAGACTAATACGTCTATGCATACATTGATAATTTGTTTGTTTAGTGGGGGGAGTAGATTGATAATTTGTTTGTGTTGTGGGGGGAGTAGATTGATAATTTCTCTGTGTAGTGGCGGGAGTAGATGGATAATTTGTCTGTTTAGTGGGGGAGTAGATTGATAATTTGTCTGTGTAGTGGGAGGAGTATATTGATAATTTGTCTGTGTAGTGGGGGGAGTAGATTGATAATTTGTCTGTGTAGTGGGGGGGGGGGAGTAGATTGATAATTTGTCTGTGTAGTGGTGGGATAGATTGATACTTTGTCTTTGTAGTGGGGGGGGGGGGAGATTGACAATTTGTCTGTGTAGTGTTGTGGGCGAGTAGATTGATAATTTGTCTGTTGTGTAGTGGGGGGGGGGGGGGTAGATTGATAATATGTCTGTGTAGTGTAATGGAGGGAGTAGATTGATAATTTGTCCGTGTAGTGGGGGGGGGAGGGGGAGTAGATTGATACTTTGTCTTTGCAGTGGGGGGGGGGGGGTAGATTGACAATTTGTCTGTGTAGTGTTGTGGGTGAGTAGATTGATAATTTGTCTATGTAGTGGGGGGGGGGGGTAGATTGATAATTTGTCTGTGTAGTGTAGTGGAGGGAGTAGATTGATAATTTGTCTGTGTAGTGGGGGAGTAGATTGATAATTTGCCAGTGTAGTGGGGAGAGTAGATTGATAATTTGTCTGTGTAGTGGGGGAGTAGATTGATAATTTGTCTGTGTAGTGGGGGGAGTAGATTGATAATTTATCTGTGTAGTTGGGGAGTATATTGATAATTTGTCTGTGTTGTGGGGGGGGGGGGTAGATTGATAATTTGTCTGTGTAGTGGGTGGGGGGCATTGATAATTTGTGTAGTAGGTGGGTAGGTTTATAATTTGTCTGCGTAGTATGGGGATAGATTGATAATTTGTTCTGTAGAAAGGGTTGATTGATAATTTGTCTGTGTAGTGGGGGTTGGGGTAGATTGATAATTTGTCTGCGTAGTAGCGGGATAGACTGATAATTTGTCTGCGTAGTAGGGGGTAGATTGATAATTTGTTTTGTGTAGTGGGAGAGGAGACTGATAATTTGTCTGTGTAGTGGTGGGAGTAGATAGATAATTTGTCTGTGTAGTTGGGCGTTAGATTGATAATTTGTCTGCGTAGTAGGAGATATATTGATAATGTGTCTGTGTAGTTGCGGAGTAGATTGATTATTTGTCTGTGTAGTGTGTGTGTGTGTGTGTGGGGGGGTAGATTGATAATTTGTCTGCGAAGTAGGGGGGATAGATTGATAATTTGTTTGCGTAGTAGGGACGGGGTAGACTGATAATTTGTCTGTGTAGTGGGGGTGGTAGATTGATAATTTGTCTGCGTAGTAGGGGGATAGATTGATACTTTGTACAGTGGGGGGTAGGTATATTTATAATTTGTTTGCGTAGTAGGTGAAAAGTTGACAATTTGTCTGTGTAGTGGGGGTAGATTGATAATTTGTCTGTGTAGTAGGGAGATTGATTAATAATTTGTATGTATAGTACGGGGATAGATTGATAATTTGTCTGTGTAGTAGGGGATAGATTGATAATTTGTCTGTGTAGTAGGGGATAGATTGATAATTTGTCTGTGTAGTAGGGGATAGATTGATAATTTGTCTGTGTAGTAGGGGATAAATTGATAAATTGTCTGTGTTGTTGGGGATAAATTAATAAATTGTCTGTGTTGTAGGGGGATAGATTGATAATTAATTTGTCTGTGTAGTAGGGGGATCGATTGATAAGTTGTCTGTGTAGTAGGGGGACTAGATTGATAATTTGTCTGTGTAGTGGGGGGGGGATATAAAAAAGAATGGAATAATACAACGTTTCAAAGCTTTTAAAAACTGTCAGATCTTTTTCAATGGCCGTTTATGTCATATGTCATCAGCATAGTTCCTTAACGGAATAATCTTGCACGAAAAATCTGTTAATTTTTAAAAAAAAACGCTTTCTTCACGTCAGTATTTTCACATAATACACATACTATATATATATATATATATATATATATATATATATATATATATATATATATATATATATATATATATATATATATATATATATATATATTACCAAAAGTATTTTCACAAGAGAATTGTACAAAAACTTGTACAATCGACCGGTTGGACTCAATTAAGTCTTTCTTTACCGTTTATTTAAATTCGTCAGAAAGAGAGAGAAATAAAAGAAAAATAATGAAACAATTTTGCTTTGCGGAAAATCAAATTAACGAGTGAGCATAATATGCCATTAGGCATGTTTTGGGTTTGATGTGTACCTAGACGTGAACTTATTAATTCTAGATTCTACTGAGCCTGCAGTATCGACAATATATCAACCCACTGTTGTGTGTGTGTGTGTGTGTGTTTGAGAGAGAGAGAGAGAGAGAGAGAGAGAGAGAGAGAGAAGTGGGGGAGTTAAATATCCGTTTGTTGGCGATATTACACAACTTCTTGTTTAGCTGGATATATTTCAGATTAAACCTACGCCTTCTAATCCCGGTCTTTATTGAAGTTTTGTGGGGCTTATGTGACGGGACAAATCAAAGGTTTGTCTTGAATAATTTAATACCTGTTGGAAGGGTATTAATGGGAAAACCCGGAGGTAATTTACACGGAAGTGTAAGGGGAAATACCCGAGTTAATCTATGCAGAGGCGGCGGTACAGGGGATTCCCGGTATGAAAATCAAGTGATTGATTAGGTCTACATTCCCATTATGTCCCACGTTTACAACCACTCAGGAGACTAATTCGTCTGAAGTGGAAAAGAAAGGTCGCATAAAGTCAATAAACCAGATGCTAAATTTGTCTAATGTCAGCACAGTAAACATCAGTATTTTGATATTTGATTTAATGTTTATTTTTTCTTCGTTGATGAAATATTGTATGTAGATTTTACACTGATAATTTCAAATAGGTTGACCTATCGAATGTTCATTTCTTCCTTCCTTTCTTCATTTGTTCATTCATTTCAACCTTAATGAGATTTACTATAAACAATATTCGACAAATAAGCAGCTATAAATCGACAAAGGAGATAATGATAATAATAATAATAAAAATAATAATAATATCGATTTGTTTTAGAGAAGGTAACTCAGTTACAGGTACTAATCTACCTTGAGTCATTCGGTTATTTAAAATATGTACAGTATATACAGTACAATGTGATAAATTTGGCTTAACACTAAAGAAACACTGAAAATCAAAGTTTGAAGCCAAGTAGATATGCACAAGCATCAGTGAGCACATAAATATATATAAAATATTATATTGTATTGAAACATTCATCTTCAAAAAAGATGATTAAGCAAAAAAAGCAGAATGTACTAATATTACTTAGAAGTATTAGACTGTCGTAAGATTTCATCCATTTGAGACATTGATTATGAAAATAAGAAATAATAGGAGACTGTCTTATGTCACTGGGAAAGTTTTTCCATACCAGTGGACCAGAATATTGAAAGCTGCTTATGAATTTATTTCGGGGCTCCACATCGCCCATTTGCGTCTAGGCTTGGGAGTAGCAGTCTCTTTATCTCCATCTTCCAATCTGTTATTAGATGTGAGGACTATGTACTAAGTCCTTGCCGGGTTGCTAATTCACGCCCTTTTAGACTCTCCCTGTGTGAATAGCAGTTTATTATTGTTTGCCGGGCTGCTAATTGACGTCCTCTTAGACTCTCCCTGTGTGAATAGAAGTTTATTATTGTTTGGCAGACTCTCCCTATGTGAATAACAGTTTATTATTAATTGCCGGATTGCTAATTGACGCCTTTTAAGATTCTCCCTGTGTGAATAGCAGTTTATTATTGTTTGGCGGGTTGCTAATTCACGCTCTCTTTGACTCTCCCTGTGTGAATAGCAGTTTATTATTGTTTGGCGGGTTGCTAATTCACGCCTTTTTAGACTCTCCCTGTGTGAATATCAGTTTATTATTGTTTGTCGGCTTACTAATTGACGCCCTCTTAGACTCTTCCTGTGTGAATATCAGTTTATTATTGTTTGTCGGCTTACTAATTGACGCCCTCTTACACTCTTCCTGTGTGAATATCAGTTTATTATTGTTTGTCGGCTTACTAATTGACGCCCTCTTAGACTCTTCCTGTGTGAATATCAGTTTATTATTGTTTGTCGGCTTACTAATTGACGCCCTCTTACACTCTTCCTGTGTGAATATCAGTTTATTATTGTTTGTCGGCTTACTAATTGACGCCCTCTTAGACTCTTCCTGTGTGAATAGCAGTTTATTATTCTTTGGCGGGCTGCTAATTGACGCCCTCTTACACTCTCCCTGTGTGAATAGCAGTTTTTTATTGTTTGCCAGGTTGCTAATTCACACCCTTTTAGACTCTCCCTGTGTGAATAGCAGTTTATTGTTGTTTGCCTGGCTGCTAATTCACGCCCTTTTAGACTCTCCCTGTGTGAATAGCAGTTTATTGTTGTTTGCCGGGTTGCTAATTCACGCCCATTTAGACTCTCTCTGTGTGAATAGCAGTTTATTGTTGTTTAACGGGTTACTAACTGACGTCCTTTTGGACTCTCTGTATGTGAATATAAGTGTATTATTGTTTGGCGGGTTGCTAATTCACGCCCTCCTAGACTCTCCCTGCATGAATAGCAGTTATTATTGTTTGCCGGGTTGCTAATTCATGCCTTTTTAGGCTCTCCCTGTGTGAATAGCAGTTTATTATTGTTTGCCGGGTTGCTAATTGACGCCCTCTTACACTCTCCCTGTGTGAATAGCAGTTTTGTATTGTTTGCCGGGTTGCTAATTCACGCCTTTTTAGACTTTCCCTATGTGAATAGCAGTTTATTATTGTTTGCCGGATTGCTAATTCACGCCCTCTTAGATTCTCCCTGTGTGAATAAGCAGTTTATTATAATTTGCCGGGTTGCTAATTGACGCCCTCTTACACTCTTCCTGTGTGAATAGCAGTTTATTATTGTTTGCCTGGTTGCTAATTGACGCCCTTTTAGACTCTCGCTGTGTGAATAGCAGTTTATTATTGTTTGCCGGGTTGATAATTCACGCCCATTTATACTCTCCCTGTGAGAATAGCAGTTTATTATTGTTTGCCTCTTCACGGTTTAACTTTCTATATTTGTTTGCTTGTTTTTCAAGGAGAAGTTCTATTTGCATCATAATTGCCCATCTAACACGTGAGTAATATATTACATTAATTTTCGTCTCCCGGGTCCTTTACAAGGGTTGAGGTGGCTTACCATTTAAACTCAATAACTAACGCATTAGTTATATCTTTCGCACAGTGACTTTACACTTTGTTTTTTTTCTTCGGGATACCATCATAGAGAAAAACCTCAAAATGGGGTAGAGGATGACATTATTCGAGCTAAGCCTCTCGAAGAAGTGTTCAACATCACACCATCTTCAATTGTAGTTAGTCACATATCACAGACACTATCTGGGGCCAGCACAGACCCCGTGATAAACTTTGTCGTTCAAGATTATATGGTGGAATTGCTTACAATTAAAGTTGCGTATGTGGTGACGGAGAAGGTCACACATGCACTTTTCAGGACCGTCTTTTCAGCATCATCAGATCAGGGTGTTCATCCCAATGTTACCTTCACTATTCCGTCTTTCCATCATCATACCACATCAGCCTCCCATTTCAACGCCAACATTAACTCTGGATCTAGCCTGGTTCAGCCATTAATAGATGAGTTGTCATGCCCCTCTGACATTATGATATTAGTTGCCATTCATGTTTCTGACTCTGTACATGACAAGGTAAAAAATGCAATTTAGGCCACTTATTGTATCGATTTGTCACAGCGTCTGGATAATCCATACTTTTTACTCCGTTGTGAATATTGACAGTAACTTTGGTATTTTTTACCTGAAAGGTAAAATAATACCCCTGAACATCTGACTCTGAATTAGTCACTGCCTGGAACCGCTTTCAGACTATATGTCTACAAAAGCACTCCATTGATGACGATATGCATGGGAAAATTGGCTACACATTTTGGGACTGGAAAGGAATTGGCCTCATTAGGTGCAAATTGTCGGGCATATTATGTAAGATACCGTCATTTGGTGAATCCTGGTAAACTTGAATGGCGTATGCCTCACAAAGAGTTATATACCCAGCTGCATAAATATGCAGCAACAACTCTCTCGCTCCACAACAACAACCGGGAAAAGCAACCGGGAAATATGCAGCAACAACTCTCTCGCTCCACAACAACAACCGGGAAAAGCAACCGGGAAATATGCAGCAACAACTCTCTCGCTCCACAACAACAACCGGGAAAAGCAACCGGGAAATATGCAGCAACAACTCTCTCGCTCCACAACAACAACCGGGAAAAGCAACCGGGAAATATGCAGCAACAACTCTCTCGCTCCACAACAACAACCGGGAAAAAGCAAATAGGTCCAAAGGTTAAAAGTTCAGAAATCTTTATAACAGACCTTTCGTATATTCTCTAAATTCATTCTCATGAGGCAGCAATCTTCACCATCACAAGGAACTGACATTGCACAGCAGCCAACATCCGTCTCTTCTAAACCTAAAATCCCCAATATTACTAGAAAGACTCCAATATTGGCTGGTTGGATATGATCTGATCAAAACCAATTGTCTCGTTGATGGCTGGCTGGATATGATCTGATCAAAACCAATTATCTGATTGATGGCTGGCTGGATATGATCTGATCAAAACCAATTATCTCATTGATGGTTTCATATATGGTTTTGACCTAGGTGTTAATAGTTGCAGTATACAACCTTCAGGCTCAAACCGTAAATCTCTCAAAATTCCAACTCGGTAGAAGAAACAATTTCAAAAGAACTTCGATTAGGAAGAGTTGCGGGACCTTTGATTGCCCATCTATTCCCAATTTTCATACCTGTCTATTAGATCTTGTTGATAACAATATTCCAGACACTTATCGCATGATACATAGTATGTCATATCCTCACTGACTTTCTTTGAATGACACTATACCTCTCACTGAAACGCATATCAACCGTTCATTCATATTAACTGCAGTTGATTTTATTCTTGACTTTGGGCATGGTTGCTACATGTCCAAGACTGACATGGAGTCTGCTTTCCGCTTGATCCCTATTGAACCGTCTTAGCATCGTTTGCTTTTCGTGAAAGGAAACACGTCACTATAATACTTGCCACGTAGTACTGCCATTCAGTGCACTGGCAATCACACACTCTTAATTCACTTAAATGACCTTTCAATAATAGCTTCGACCACAGGATCCTGTCAAGCTCAACAAGGCAGGTTTATATACTTATGTGCAGACATTGTCATCCATATGGCTCTCTAAAAAAACGTTCTGCTAATTTAACCTTCATTAGGTACGAACTCTCTTACTGCTGATACCCATACCCAAGGACAAACTTGACAAATGTGTAACACTGACAGAAGACATATTTCATTGACGCAGCATGACTCCTAAAAGCCTAAAATACATAATAGGTTTGATAAACTTTGCGTGATAGGTTGCATCTGAATTGAGCCATGCTTTGAATTTAATTTGGACGCACACTCATACACAATACATAGCTTCCGAACCGGAACTGCCACTAATGCTGCAGCTATAGGTCTTTCGGACTCCCGGATTCGGTATCTTGATCGGTGAAAGTCTGATGTTTTCAAATGTTATATCAGACAATCAACACCGTGAGATGCAACGTCCGTTACATTAGTTTAATTTAAGGGATCCAGTGTGATAGCTTATACCACTAGGTGCACCTTGCCCATTGGTTGACTTGTGGCTTTGGGGCTAGTGGGACCACATGCGTTAGCTATTCTCACCCTTCAGTTCATGTCGCAATCCCTTTATTTATTATTATATCTTTGGGAATTGTTCAGTAAACACCGAAGTCAATTTCACCTTTCAGTCAAAATCACATTTAATTCTGTTACAAATTAAGCGCATTATATTGAAAAATACTTTACACACACAAATGTTACGCACAAATCAGAAAAATCTAATTAATATGAGTTTTGTGTACTTTTTGGAGCACATACATTATAATAATTGAGGCAATGTGCTGTATTTGTATTTAATGGTATGTCGGCTTAATCCATAAGTGTGTTTAGATCTTATCCATGAAGTTAAGTTGTACTTTATATTCTGTTCAATAGTAAACAGAATGTTTACTAGCATTTGAGTTCAAGGCCAGTCTTGTTGACAGTTAGACTGTTTTTTGTTTCCCATTTTATTGCTTCACATCCTCTTATGATATAGGCCAAGTGAAAATGTGTATAAATAGGACTTTGGCAAACAAATAATTAATTCCTCTTTTAGATCAGTCTGTGGGAATTCTTTTCATATCAGATTTAATGAATTATTTATTTAGGAATTACTAAAGTGCTCATTGACTTTTGAATTAATACATTACTTCGGAATTGTGTGATTTCATTTAAAGACATTCGGGATTGTATCATTGTGTTATATCAAGACATTCAAGACTATTGGAACTCATTCGGAACATTCTATATTTTTGGACTTGTGATTAGAACATCTAGGATTATTTGGAATTTGATTCACAATATTGTAAGTATCTTTTGAATATCACTTTGTATTGTAGGGAAATAAATTGCTTGTTGATATTACCTACATTGTTGGTTTTACTTTCTTTTTGTTACATATTTTTAAGACCTACAGTAGTAACATTAGTTATTTATTTAGTGTGATGCGCACCGTTCCTTATGCCCCTAGTCATTCTGTCGCAGAGTCACTTAGCTAGATCAGATATATTACATTCTGCTAAAAGATATCGATTTTAACACAATATCACATAGTGAACAAACTATGTTGATTTTATTGTATGATAAATCTCTTGAGATGTAATATAGCATAATATGTCACTCAGAGTGCATATACTGTATATATATATATATATATATATATATATATATATATATATATATATATATATCTATATATATATATATATACATACATATATATATATATATATATATATATATATATATATATATATATATATATATATATATATATATATATATATATATATATATATATATATATATATATATTGTTACGACTCTATGGTCTAAGAAAAATGTAACAGAAAGAAAGTGAAACCAACAAATCAAGTAAAAATCAACAAGCAATTTATTTCTAGATAATTAAAATGAAAAATCAAAAGGACACTTACAGTAATGTGTATTAAAATCCAAATAATCAAATAAAAATTAGTGTTCTAATCACAAGTCCTAAATATAGAGTATTCCGAATTCGCGGCTGTATCCTTGAATGTTATGATGTTCCAATGGTCTTCAAAGTCCTGATGTACTAGTAGTCTTTAATGTGCTGATGTCAAAATGAAGTACTCCAAAATATCTCTGAATAAGTTCACATAAATTCCAAAATCATCAATTAAAAATCCAAAATCCAAAAGTTTATGATATAAGCACTGATATAATCCAATGAATATTTTAAATAATTCCTCTCTTAGAATTTGGAATGACTTTCCACAACTGTAATAGCTCTTTACAAGACTGATACAAATGTCGAAACTGAACAACTGTCCACTAAACATGGTATATATAAAGATTGGTCACATGACAGAATGTTCTAGAATATGTGTCATCTTAATGGAATTTTACTTGTATGGACATGACTTTTTACACATAACTCTAAGGATTTTCCAGTTTTATCTGTAAACAAAATCAACCTTGACCTCAAATTCAGTAAACATTTTGTTGATCAAAACTATCCTTTAGCTCAAATCTGAAGTAAACAACCTAATTCAAGGACACTAGTTAAACATATTTTTCCTGATAAACAACATTAAGATTTAAGCAAATATTAAAGTCAAGAAATATTTATAATTTCCTAAAATATCTATAATATTATATAAACATCATACATAACAATATATATATATATATATATATATATATATATATATATATATATATATATATATATATATATATATATACCAGTGTCAGATTGTCCGTTAAGAAATATAGTATGCCATTTTGTAACCAAACTCACACACGCTACAAATGAAATGAGAATGGCAAAGTCAGCAGGGTTAGGTGGTGAACAGAATAACACGTTAGCGTCAGTTGGTTATGAAATTCAAGGCACTAGCCGAATCACGTGTCACTTGGTGATTTCTACTACACATGGCAGTTTTCAATTAATGCTGTAAAGTTCGTTTCCGAAGAATATTCACTGAGGATCCTTTTTAAAACCAAGACAATACAGTTCAGAAGCAGCAAATATTTATGTATGTGCACAAGAGAACCCTTGTTGCAAATGTTGTAAGCCTCTACTCTTTGATTGGCCCGGAGGGGACAGCTGACCCATAAGACTAAATTAAATCCATAAAGGGCCGAAGGGGCGGGGGGGGGGGGGCGATGGGAAAGAAGGAGACTGAATTTGAACTTCTCTTTAGATCTAGGTGTAAATCTATTTTTACAGACTGTCAGAAACTATTGTATCCGCTTTAGCCGATCTGATCGAAACGCCGCGTCATTTGTAAAGCATTAGATACAGCGTTTTGTATCTGTGTACCACTAGTCACAGAGGTTTCTATTGTAATATCGGGGCAACTATGCACTCTGTTTACACCACTCTTAATGCGAGGTAACTCATACCTTAACTTTGACCAGAACAAACGGTCGTCAGGAGAGAAAATCTTCTTGGTACTGACTCTGGTTTTCCACGGTTCTTCCTGAAGTAATTTGTCAACTTTGGAGTTAAATTTAATATATATTATCTTTCCTTCTTGAGTACTCTCACAATATTCTCCTTCTACAAAATTACATTCAAACTCCCTGTCTTTATTCTTTGCAATTTCTTCTGTCAGGATGATTATTACACGCCTGGATTGCTCTAGATTTTTGGCTAGTTGGTCTAGGTGATTTTCGCCAGCTCTTGCGTGCTGATGAGGATTAAATATCTCATACTGTGGTTTAATCCGACTCAGTTTTACAAGGAAAATTCTTCGAACCCATTTTAAAACTTCAAGTGTTTTCTCGTCGAAGACGATGTAGATGTCGTGAATGTTTCCAACTTGTTCATCCACCTTGTATTTGTCCCTTGGATGGATCCTGAAGATCTTGAACAGCATTACTTTGGTCTCATACGGACATTTTTTGACGAAGAGGCCTACGATGACAATTATAAAAAGAACAACGCCAAGTACAACGCCAATAATAATCCAATCCTCGTGGGTGCACTTTAGAATGCTTAGCGTTACGTCTACGATCTTATGTACCCTAGTGTCGTCAGTTGTGCAAGAGAGATCTTGATTTGTTCCAACAACCACTTTTTGTATCCAGTCAATCATCCACGTCATCTCACAGTAACATTTGAGAGGGTTACCGCGCAAACTCACATTTTTGTACTCAAACCTGAGAAAACCCTTGGGAATCTTTGTTATCTTATTGTTCTGAAGATCCAAGTAAATACTATTGTCAAATAACACCAATACAGATTCGTTAAGTGTTTGTATTTGGTTGTTAGCTAGGGACAATTCGACAAGATTGTTTGAATAATACGTTTCCTCAAGTTGCTGGATGGCATTATAACTCAAGTTTAAAACCAAGTGCTGGTATTTGGTACGGGGAAGGATAGGAGGAAACCTGTTCAATCCAAGTCCACTGCAGTCAACAAACGTATGATTCAGGTAGGGACGTGTTTGGCAGAAGCAATGCGATGGACAACCGTCGGCATCCGTCAGATTGGTGACAAGGCTGCTGTATGGAACGTCATGCAGCCAATCTTCTCCTTCTATATCTTTAGGGAGATTACATCGGTAGCGGTAAGATTCTACCTGGTTCCATTTAAAAAAGGAGTTTCGCACAAGGAATGCCCAAAAGTAAAGCCTACCGTCACAGACATAGGGGTTATTGGACACATTCATTCTGTACGTCAGAAGTTCGGAAAAACTCTCGCTATGAGTTAAGTTTGGGTTATATTGTCGAATATCATCGACGCTGAAAGTTGTGAGTTGGTTATAATCCAGGTACACAAATATCATAAAGGGAGATATCAAATTATATGTCCAATTCATGTAATTAGTGAATCCAGAAACATTGTTGTGCCTGATATACACTTGTCTCTCTTCAATAATATATTGTGGTAAATTGTACGGCCATGGTTCAAATGTGGTTATTTCGTTCCAATCAAAATCTACTTCTCGTATATTGATATGATCCGCACTAAATACGTTCGGATCAACTTGATTGATTTTGTTGTGGGAGAAGTTAAGACTGACAAGCTGAACTTTATTGTCCAGCGTTCCTCTCGTGATGGCGGTCAGATTATTGTAGGATAGATTCAGTGTTTTTAACCTCCTCAAAGTATTGAATGTATTATTATCAACCGCTTCAAGCAGATTATGTGACAAATCTAAATTCTCCAGATTGTAGAAATACGTAAATGTATTAAGGGCAATAGTTTTTATCTTGTTATGAGACAAAATTAGTGTCGTTATGGAACTATAGTTGAAATTACACACTGTAAAGACACTTTCCGAGAGATCTGAGGTACTGTTCAGCCTAGAGCTAAAGTAAGCTGTATTGCCGCCATTGATTGTGCAACCATCAGTAAGTGGTAGGAGCCGACCAACAATTATGGTCATAATCACCAATGTAACAACCAGCATTTCTTTCTGATAAATCTGAAACAGAAGAATTAAATAGGATAGGCTGTTAATTTTGATAGTGTAACATATCTGCTCTTTCTAAATATTTTGTCTGAATATTTACAAAAAATATTGTGAAACACTAAATTCTGCAGCACACACATACACATACACATACACATACACATAATTCAATAATCATTATCTGATATAAGCCTATAGCCATAAATTACATTAATATTCACATTTTAAATCATGGCGTGGAATTGAACTTTTTCTTATTGGTACATATGTCTGCAGTATTTAATTATGTATTAATCCATCAGGAAACACTAGCGATATTTGTACTTCTAGATTTTGTAGCATAATTTATACTTATGAATAATAGCAACAGATTTTGATTAATATAACTGGTAATAGAAGTTATTGATCTGACTCCAATATAAGTAATTGATTTGACTGTAATATAAGTGACATCTAACTGGTAATATAAGTGATTGATTTGACTGTAATATAAGTGACATCTAACTGGTAATATAAGTAATTGATTTGACTGTAATATAGGTGACTGACCTGACCGTAATATAAGTAATTGACTTGACTGTAATATAGGTGACTGATCTGACCGTAATATAAGTAATTGATTTGACTGTAATATAAGTGACTGATCTGACCGTAATATAAGTAATTGATTTGACTGTAATATAGGTGACTGATCTGACCGTAATATAAGTGATTGATTTGACTGTAATATAGGTGACTGATCTGACCGTAATATAAGTAATTGATTTGACTGTAATATAGGTGACTAATCTGACCGTAATATAAGTGATTTATTTGACTGTAATATAAGTGATTTATTTGACTGTAATATAAGTGACATCTAACTGATAATATAAGTGATTGGTTTGACTGTAATATAGGTGACTGATCTGACCGTAATATAAGTGATTGATTTAACTGCAACGTAAGTAATTGATTTGACTGTAATATATGTGATTGATTGAACTGTAATATAAGTGATTGTTCTGACTGTAATATAAGTAATTGATTTGACTATAATATAAGTGACTGATTTGACTGTAACATAAGTAATTGATCTTACAGTAATATAAGTGATTGATCTGACTGTAATTTAAGTGATTGATATGACTGTAATATAAGTGATTGATTTGACTGTAATATAAGTGATTGATTTGACTGTAATATAGGTGACTGATCTGACCGTAATATAAGTGATTGATTCGACCGTAATATAAGTAATTGATTTGACTGTAATATAAGTAACTGATTTGACTGTAACATAAGTAATTGATCTTACGGTAATATAAGTGATTGATCGGACTGTAATATAATTGATTGATCTGACTGCCATATAAGTGATTGATCTTACTGATAACATAAGTGGTTGATCTAACTGGCAATATAAGTGATTGGTTTGACTGTAATATAAGTAATTGCTTTACTGGTAATGTAAGTAACTGATCTGACTAGTGGTATAAAGGATTGATCTGATTGTTAATAGAAGTGATTGATCTTACTGATTAAATAATAATTGATTGATCTGACTGTAATATATTGATCTGGCTGATAATGTAAGTGATCGATATGACTGGTAACAAAAAATATTGATTTGACTGGTAATATTTTGATCAGACTGGTAATATAATTGATTGATCTGACTAGTAATATAAGTGGTTGATCTGGCTGGTAATATAAGTACTCAGTTGTAATGTTAAACAGATTTAACAATTTTTCTTTTTTTCCCATGGTATCTTTTGCTTAAAGATTACATATCTGATCTAGTATTTCACCTACACATAACTACATACATACTTCTAGTCATACGCCATTTTTGTGTGCATTGTGATTATTTAGAACTCCGAAAATATACCATATCACCAAAATACTTCTTCCACAAAAATATATAAGACTTACCATCCTTTTGCAGTCTGTTGTTACTTGAATTTACTGTACCCACTTTCCACTTTGTGTAACGGTAACGTTGACACGCAATCAAATTCTAATTCACACGGTCCAGGATGAAAAGATGTAACCGAATACTATATGGCTAAAACATGGATAAAGTTACCATTTTTTAAATATATATCCTCTCCACTTTATTTCACCGTCGTTCTGTAATTTCATCACTTTGTTTTGAGGTTTTTTCCCCGTTGTCTTCCTGTCTGATATAGACTTTTTACTGTGTTGTTCGTAAACCACGTTACTTCTCACTACCATTGAATATTTTATCTACTGCACTCGTACCTTACCCTGGCTATTTATATCTTTTTTTTTATTTGCAGTATGCTCTACATTTCTATTATCCAAAAGGGGGAACATCAATTGGTTGATAGCACAACCATTCGATGATTAAACTAGAGCAATACCTGTCCAATATGTTGACGGGGATTTTGTTGATATCGGATGACAGAAGTGATCATTATATTGATTTATGGTCGTGTTGTTTGGATAACTATCTTTAGCAAGAGGAGACCAATCAAATACAATGTAGTGTGGATTCCTTACCTCCAAATATGGGTGTATCAGGCGAAAGTTTTAAAAGCCTACTGCCCGTTTGCGATTCATTGACTAACCATACAATTTTATTTTATTCAAAGTTTAAATATCTAGACGACTACAAGCCAACTTAATTGTTAAGTAATTCTTTGACATACTCCTGCATATTTGTTTTTTTCAGAATTTGTGCAAGGCGTAATTCAAAGTTTTCCCTATTCACCAATAGTTCACAACACAGTGTTACTCATTTAATTTAACACAAGGAATGGATATGAGTGGCTGCCACCCAAAGTCAGCATGTCATCACATGAATAGGATTGTAGTACTGGCCCTAGCCATTTCACGAATTCACGTACAGTAGACACAGGTATTTTAACCCTCTTTTATTGGCTGTTTCTTCCGTATGAACAAACAGATGTGTTAGATGTGTTAGATGCGTTAGATGTGTCAGATGTGTTAGATGATGTGTTAGATGTGTTAGATGCGTTAGATGTGTCAGATGTGTTAAATGATGTGTTAGATGTGTTAGATGCGTTAGATGATGTGTTAGATGCGTTAGATGTGTCAGATGTGTTAAATGATGTGTTAGATGTGTTAGATGCGTTAGATGTGTCAGATGTGTTAAATGATGTGTTAGATGTGTTAGATGCGTTACATGTGTCAGATGTGTTAGATGATGTGTTAGATGTGTTAGATGCGTTAGATGTGTCAGATGTGTTAAATGATGTGTTAGATGTGTTAGATGCGTTAGATGATGTGTTAGATGTGTTAGATGCGTTAGATGATGTCTTAGATGATGTCTTAGATGCAAAGAAAAAGTAATTATAGCAAAGAATAAAATTTTAAAAGCTGAACTTTGAAAATTGCAAAAGACATATGCTTGAGTTCGTGCAACTCATGAAAAATTTAAATGTTTTACTTTGGTTCTGTAACTTTTATACTTTATCAATTGTATAGGTCGTCAGGGTGCATAAGAAAGCGACTATGCTATTGCCCATCTTATGATATTTGAATGACAAGTACATTGAGACAATCTTCACTCCAAAAATTAGATATAATTCTAAACTAGCTGTTTACTACGGAAGCTTGTAAGTTCCACACCGAAATATTTTTTTTTTATAATCGCGTAATTATGACTTAGTATCTTGTAATTAAGACATATCTATCTGGTGATGAAATACGTTTGATGCTAAGCCAAATGGTCTTATTATAATTCTTATTTTGAATTCTTTCTTGTCACGTGTGTTGTATCGTATGATGATATGCAGCTTTTATTTTCACTTTGGACTTGCTTGCAACGGCCAATGACGTATCTGTTTTGCCTTTCCGCTAATTAAGCTGTAATTATGAGATACCGAGTAACACTTAATTACGAGATGACTAAGTCATAATTGCGAGACAGCTAACTTGTAATAACGAGATAGCAAAGTCATAATTGCTAGATAGCTAACTTGTAATAGCGAGATAGGTAAGTCATAGTAGCGAATTAATCAGCCGTAAGTACGAGATATTTACTTTAATTACGAGATAAAAATGACACTAACTAGACTTCCGTAGTTTACTAATCACAACTTTTATTGCTTAAAGTACTGTACATACTTAACTTCCAGGTAGGTAATGGAATCTATTATAAATACGATAGTTACGTTTTAGCACATAAGCAAATGCTAGACACAAAGGAATATATAGAGATGATGGTTTCGTAACTTTGCATAGAACAGCGCACTGGCAGAAATATTCATTTTACACATTTCATGACCAAGATTCACGTCCGTGTGCTGTCATGATTTCCATCCTTGAGGATGAACGGCTGCATGTGTGGTGCTCCGTCATTCATAAAAGAGTTGATATGTATATTTCAATCTACCTACGTATGTATGTATGTATGTATGTATGTATGTATGTATGTATGTATGTATGTATGTATGTATGTATGTATGTATGTATGTATGTATGTATGTATGTATGTATGTATGTATGTATGTATGTATGTATGTATTGTTACGACTCTATGGTCTAAGAAAAATGTAACAGAAAGAAAGTGAAACCAACAAATCAAGTAAAAATCAACAAGCAATTTATTACTAGATAATTAAAATGAAAAATCAAAAAGTCACTTACAGTAATGTGTTTTGAAATCCTAATAATCCAATAAGAATGATTGTTCTAATCACAAGTCCTAAATATAGAATGTTCCGAATTCACGGCTGTGTCCTTGAATGTTATGATGTGTTAATGGTCTCCAAAGTCCTGATGTACTAGTAATCTTGATGTGCTGAAGTCAAAATGAAGTATTCCAAAATCTCTGAATAAGTTCACATAAATTCCAAAATTGTCAATTAAAAATCCAAAATCCAAAAGTTTATGAGCACTGTTATAATCCAATGAATATTTAAAATAATTCCTCTCTAGAATTTGGAATGAATTTTCACAACTGTAATAGCTCTTTACAAGACTGATGGTAATGTCAAAACTGAATAAATGTCCACCAGACATGGTATATATAAAGATTGGTCACATGACAGAATGTTCTAGAACATGAGTCATCTTAATGGAATTTTAACTGTAAACAAAATTCAACCTTGACCTTCAAATTGAGAAAACATATTGATCAAAACAACCTAATTCAAGGACACTAGTTAAACATGCTTTTCCTGATAACATTAAGATTTAAGCAAATATTAAAGTGAAGAAACATTTATAATTTCCTAAAATATTTATAATATTATATAAACATCATACATAACACCTCCCCTCATAAAGAAAAAGAAAGATTTATATAACAAAGCTTTCTTTTGAATATACATCTAATACTACAATAACCAAAATTACATAAGAACATGTTTTATGATACTGGACTTAATTACATCAAGCAATATTACATTTCTAGGCACGTGAGAGTGCATCTGCAATCACATTGTCTTTTCCACTGATGTGTCTGATGTCAATGTTATATTCCTGCAATATCAAACTCCATCTCAACAATCTCCGATTTTTATCTTTTATTTTGTTGATGAAAGTAAGGGGATTGTGATCACTGTACACAATAATTGGAGAAAGAGCTGAGGTAACATACACTTCAAAATGCTGTAAAGCCAATATCAAAGCCAAACATTCCTTCTCAATTGTGGAATAATTTTTATGGTGCTTGTTTACTTTTTTAGAAAAATAACACACAGGGTGATCCACACCACTTTTGTCTTCCTGAATCAATACTCCACCAACCCCTACATCACTTGCATCAACAGATAATTTAAATGATTGGCTAAAATTTGGTGCAGAAAGAACTGGTGCATTCTTAAGCATGGCCTTTAACTTGTCAAAAGATTCCTGACACTTGTCAGACCAATGAAATTTGGTTTTCTTACTCAATAAACTTGTCAAAGGTTCAGCAATTTTGGAAAAATTGGAACAAAATTTCCGATAATATCCAGCCATACCTAGAAATCGCATCAGTTGCTTTTTACAAATTGGAACTTGAAATTCAGAGATAGCTTTGACCTTAGCTTCTATAGGTTTAACTTGACCTTGTCCAACAATATGTCATAAAAATGTGACACAAGCATGGCAAAACTCACTTTTGCTCAAATTAATTGTCAGATTCGCATCGCTGAGTCGATCAAAGAATTTTCGAATGGTTTCCAAATGATCTTCCCAGGTGTTGTTGTAGATAATGACGTCATCGATATAAGCGTCACAATTATCAAGACCAAATGTTATCATGTTCATCAGACGTTGAAACGTTGCAGGCGAATTTTTCATTCCAAACGGCATGACTTTATATTGATAAACTCCATCTGGAGTTGCAAATGCTGACATTTCTTTTGCCCTTTCCGTCAGTGGAATTTGCCAGAATCCTTTTAAAAGGTCAAACTTGGTGACATATTCCGCATTTCCAATTTTATCAATGCAATCGTCCATTCTTGGGATTGGAAATGAATCAGTTTTGGTGACACTGTTGACTTTTCTATAGTCAGTACACATACGGAATGTATTATCTGGCTTGGGAACAAGAATACATGGTGAACTCCAGTTACTTTTACTTGGTTCTATGAAATCATTCTCCAGTAAATACTGAATTTCTTTCTTCAGATAGTTCTGTTTGAGAGGATTCATCCTATAAGGATGCTGTTCCACAGGCGCAGAATCTACAATGTCAACGTCATGATAAATTTTACTTGTTCGTGTTGGAACATCAGGAAACAAGTGCTCATAGTCATGTAATAGCTGTTTTAGTTCATTTCTTTCCTGTTGTTGTAGATGTGAAAGTTTCTGGTCTAGGTTGTTCAATATTTCTGAATTCCGAAGATTGGTTATACCAGAGTCACTATAGTCTGATCGTACTCCATCGTTGATATCTTCACCGTGTGGGACAGGTACAACTAAATTAACAGAATAATTAGCTGAGCTATCTCTGTCAAAATATTCCTTTAACATATTTATATGACAAAGTTGTTTCTGTTTTCGTCTCCCAGGAGTGTTAATGATATAATTTAAGTCATTTACTTTCTTTTCAACGGTAAAAGGACCATAAAATTTAGCCTGAAGAGGATTCTGAGGCATGGGAAAGAGAGCCAGAACTTTGTCACCAGGTTTAAAACTCCTTTCCTGTGAATTTCTGTCATACCTTAATTTCATTTTTGACTGGGTAGTGTGAAGATTAGTTCTTGCTACTTCACAGGCCTTTGACAACTTGTATTTGAAATCAGAAACATAATCAAGAAGATTAATCTTTGAGTCTTCATTTGAAAGAAGTTTCTCTTTCAATAATTTCAATGGTCCACGGACAGTATGACCAAAAACTAGTTCAAAGGGACTAAAACCCAACGACTCTTGAACTGATTCCCTAACAGCAAACAACAACAAATGAACACCCTCATCCCAATCCTTTTCTGTATCAAAGCAATAGGATCGAATCATATTCTTCAAAGTTTGATGAAATCTTTCCAAAGCACCTTGACTTTCAGGGTGATAGGCAGAAGATTTAAACTGTTGGATGCCTAATTCATGCATAACTTGTTGGAAAATTCCAGACATAAAATTTGACCCTTGATCCGACTGGACAGATTTGGGAAGGCCAACAAGCGTAAAAAACTTCACCAAAGCTTTCACAATAGTTTTAGTTTTTATATTTCTCAGAGGAATTGCCTCTGCAAATCTTGTAGATGTACACATGATGGTCAACAAGTATTGGTTGCCTAACTTGGTTTTAGGCAAAGGACCAACACAGTCTACCATTATTCTACTAAATGGTTCATCAAATGCAGGAATAGGTTGCAGATGAGCCTTAGGTATCTTCTGATTGGGTTTTCCTACCATTTGACAAGTGTGACAAGATCTGCAGTATTTAGAAACATCATTTTTAAGTTTCGGCCAATAAAAATGATTCAAGATCTTGTGATAAGTCTTACGGACTCCTAAATGACCAGCCAAAGGAGTTTCATGGGCTAAATTAAGAATTTCCTGTCGATATGACTTAGGAACAACAATTTGATAGTTCACTGACCACTCGTCACCAGCGGGTACATCAGGTGGTCTCCATTTCCTCATAAGGACCCCATTTTTCACAAAGTAACACACTGGAACTTGTGTGGCTTCAGTTTCACTAATAGCTCTCTGAAACAAACAAGATATCTCGGGATCTTGCTCCTGTTCAACGACAAGGGATTGTCGTTTGTCATCCTGATTAGAACAAAGAGAATGAGTTGCCAAAAGAGGATCACTGTGATCAATACCATTTGATTGATCAATACCTGAGGAAAAAGTGACCTCGTCAAAAGACTGACCAATACATGTGTCAGCTAAAGGAATAATATCCTGATCAACATCACTCTCAAGAGCTCTCTTTGCCATAGCTCTAGTAACTGCACAAGCAGGGTACAAATCAGGGATTTCAGTTTCGACAGGATCAACTTTCTGATCCAAACAAGGCTTGTCAGTTACAAGTGGATTAACCACAACCTTATCTCCAGCTAGGTCATTGCCTAGTAATAACTGAACACCCTCTATGGGTAAAGAAGTCACTGCCCCAACAGTCACAGGTCCAGAAACTAAATCTGATGCCAAATTTACACAATGGAGAGGAACATTTACAAAGCCGCACTCTACTCCCTGAACAAGAACACTTTCACTTGAAGAAGACTCCTCAGACAAAGGCAAAGTACCTGATAATAAAAGACTCTGAGAAGCTCCAGTGTCCCTTAATATTTTAATTGGGATAGGTTTGGCAGAATCACCAATAAGTGATATAGAACCTTTTGACATGAATGGTTCATAAGCCTCCAAAATAGAATCAGACTTGGGTTTGTTTGACCCAACAAATGTATTGCTTTCAATACAAGACCGTGACCTTGACCTCGTAGAAATAAGAGCATTTGGAAAAGCTCTGTCTTTACTCTGTTGCTTATTTTTCAACTTGAAGCAATCAGAAATAACGTGCCCTTTCTTTTTACAATAAGTGCACGTAGGAAGAGATAAGGATTTCTGATCAGTCTTATCAGATGTTTGATTCCTAACAGTTGTGCTGTTGTGAAATTTGGAAGTACTCGAATGAGATTGAAATGGTTTTTTACCAGAAAACTGCTGAGAGGACGACTTATTGCCAAATGAAATTTTGTGAGTCAAGGAATAATCATCAGCCATACGAGCAGCATTTTCCAAAGTTTCCACATTCTGCTCGTCAAGATAGGTTTTAACATCACTATGGATGCACCTCTTGAACTCTTCAATTAATACGAGCTGTCTGAGCTTATCATAAGCTTGATCAACTTTCTTGGCTGAGCACCACCTATCAAATAGTTGTTCTTTATCCCTTGCAAATTCGACATGAGTTTGTCCAGTTTCTTTTCTACACTTCCTAAACCTTTGTCGATATGCCTCTGGTACCAACTCATAAGCTTTCAAGATGTACTCGTTAACCACATCATAATCAGTGCTTTGTTGTACTGACAGTGAAGTGTAGACTTCACGAGCTTTGCCAATAAGTACACTTTGTAATAACAAAGTCCAATGCTCTCTGGGCCATTTCAAGTTTTCAGCTATTTTCTCGAAATGAAGAAAGTATTTATCTACTTCTTTTTCCTGAAAAGGGGGTACTAACCTAATATATCTAGTAACATCAAAACCTGAACTTGTATTTAAAGGAGTGGAGTGTGCTCTGTTTGCCAGTTCTAATTCTCTTAACTTAAATTGCATTTCCCTTTCTTCTCTTTGCATCTGCATCTGCATTTGTATTTGTCTATCTTCTTTCTCTCTTTCTCTCTCCATCTGCATTTGCCTCTCTTCTTTCTCTCTCTCTATCTGCATTTGCCTCTCTTCTTTCTCTCTCTCCATCTGTATCTGCATTTGTCTCTCTTCTTTCTCTCTCTCCAACTGCCTCTCTTCTTTTTCTCTCTCCATCTGCCTCTCTTCTTTCTGCATTTGGATCTGCCTCTCTTCCTTCTGCATTTGGATCTGCCTCTCTTCCTTCTCTCTCTCCATCTGTATCTGCCTCTCTTCTTTCTCTCTCTCTCTCTGAATCTGAAGCTTTGCCAATTCTAAAATCAATCTGGTTCTTTAACTCTAATTCCCTTAATTTCCTGTCAGAACCAGATACAGGCTTTCTCTTCAAACTTAAAGCACTGCTATCAAAAATTCCCTTTCCTACTAAATACTGAATCAAAATAATCTTTATCTCCTGTTTTGTCAATGATACTTTTGCCTCAGATAGACTGTATTTTCTGGCAAGCTCGAGAAACTCATCCTTTCTCATGCACTCTAACCCCTCCTGGGTAGGTTTTGAAATGAAATTCTGAACATTAGATGCCATTGTAAATGCTTGTTGGTTTCACACACACACAATTTCTCAATTTAAAAATCTTTGCCAAAGACAAAAAAAATTCAGAGACAAAATCAATATGAATTTCAAAGATAAATTTAATATCTCTAATATGCTTTAAAGAAATTCAAATCCCGGAACGACGAGCCCCCAATTTCTGTTACGATTCTATGGTCTAAGAAAAATGTAACAGAAAGAAAGTGAAACCAACAAATCAAGTAAAAATCAACAAGCAATTTATTACTAGATAATTAAAATGAAAAATCAAAAAGTCACTTACAGTAATGTGTTTTGAAATCCTAATAATCCAATAAGAATGATTGTTCTAATCACAAGTCCTAAATATAGAATGTTCCGAATTCACGGCTGTGTCCTTGAATGTTATGATGTGTTAATGGTCTCCAAAGTCCTGATGTACTAGTAATCTTGATGTGCTGAAGTCAAAATGAAGTATTCCAAAATCTCTGAATAAGTTCACATAAATTCCAAAATTGTCAATTAAAAATCCAAAATCCAAAAGTTTATGAGCACTGTTATAATCCAATAAAATAATTCCTCTCTAGAATTTGGAATGAAATTTCACAACTGTAATAGCTCTTTACAAGACTGATGGTAATGTCAAAACTGAATAAATGTCCACCAAACATGGTATATATAAAGATTGGTCACATGACAGAATGTTCTAGAACATGAGTCATCTTAATGGAATTTTAACTGTAAACAAAATTCAACCTTGACCTTCAAATTGAGAAAACATATTGATCAAAACAACCTAATTCAAGGACACTAGTTAAACATGTTTTTCCTGATAACATTAAGATTTAAGCAAATATTAAAGTGAAGAAACATTTATAATTTCCTAAAATATTTATAATATTATATAAACATCATACATAACAGTATGTATGTATGTATGTATGTATGTATGTATGTATGTATGTATGTATGTATGTATGTATGTGTGTGTGTGTGTGTGTGTGTGTGTGTGTATGTATGTATGTATGTATGTATGTATGTATGTATGAATGTATGTATGTATGTATGTATGTATGTATGTATGTATGTATGTATGTATGTATGTATGTATGAATGTATGTATGTATGTATGTATGTATGTATGTATGTATGTATGTATGTATGTATGTATGTATGCATGTATGTATGTATGTATGTATGTATGTATGTATGTGTGTGTATGTATGTGTGTGTGTGTGTATGTATGTATGTATGTATGTATGTATGTATGTATGTATGTATGTATGTATGTATGTATGTATGTATGTACTTTGCATATTTCAATACAATAGAGAATCAGGAACTATGATCATCACTCCGGTGATTTATATCCACATTGAAACACCCAACAACCATACCGAGAAATCAGAAAGGAATGCTACCATACAGTACTTAGCAACCGATAAGGGGGCTGGGGTGGGGATGATACGATCGGCATGATTTGGTTGACAATGAACTAATGATATTCACGTTAGCTCATTACTATTTGATTTATTGTGTGGACGAGGAAGTTTATGTCTTCTGTTACCGATAACAAAAGACAGTACAGTTAATTTAAGGAATCCTGTCAATGGAACGTAAGTAGTAAAGTCAGCAATGAAAGACAACCTCTTTTCACCCTTCTGATCCAACGTACATGGCCGAATGGCTGCACGCGTCATTAAATCAAAAATCAAAAAATCAATCAAAATCCTTGTGACCATGCATTCAAAAACGTACATGTAAGACGGAGGAACTGAGATCATTGTACAAAGATGAGAGTCTATTGATCTATCTACCTAGTTATTTATGACTTATCCCATTATGAAATTTCTGTTTATTGATCTATCTACCTGGTTATTTATGACTTGTCCCATTATGGCTTAATTATAGCATACAATTAAAGTTTTGTATTATTATTGCTCAGTCTAATCTTATGCACATTATAATGTACCCCACTCTTAATTCTGACAAATGGGTTCCCCTTAAGATAGTAATCAGGGAACTCAAGACAAAGGGCTAATAATAGAATAGTTGTCAGTCTCTTCGAATTCTTATCTCTCTTACCTGTTCAGGCCATGTGAGATAAAGGAAGTGAGGCGCAGTAGGTAAAAGATTAGGGTAAATTGTTGTTGGGAAACTTTGCATAACACAATGAAAGGATGTTATTTTAATAGACTGCGATAAGGACGAGAGTAAGGTTCATGCGGCTTATTTTTGTCGGTCATATTGACCTTTCAAATCTGACGTCGGGCCAATATATTTCATATTTGACTTAATGATTGTGTAAACAAGGAAGTTTACGGTATCTATTAATAAAAAGAAAAGGAAGTACAATTATTTCATTAACTTGAGCAATCCTGTTAAGTGCATGTAGTTAGTGAAATTATAGCGATAATTGTAGTTCGTTGAGATTGAATTCTACGATATACATTTAACTTAGATTAAATGAATTTAACAAAAGTAAACTCTGCTGATCGTGAATAATTGGAAGCCGATCTGTATTACAGTTAGCACATTTTCTACTTTCGAAATGAACGTTCTGCTGGCACTGAACAACCACATGCTTAACACAAGGGACGACAAGCAACAAGGTATATTGCGTGGGCACAGGTTACTATTAAAGCTTGTTTTGAGATCGTCTTTGATTTACAGGTCTATTTAGCACACTTTTTAAAATAATTTTCATCATTCGGTTTTTATGAGAGGTGAAATTTATTTATACGGATTGACCAGTTTATCTATTTACGTTCACTGAAATATGAACCGAAAAAATGCTCTGCAGACTTAAATATGATCCTTAATTAGATTTTGTCAGTTTCTAATAAACTTCTTGTTTGAGCAAAGTGTGATCTTTTTTGGGACATCCAAAGTAACTGTAAGAACTTGTATACATTAATTATGGGTGATTATCGATAGGCAGATGGTAAGCAAGTGAAGCCAGATATAAAAGAATATTCTGTAAGATTCAGGGATAGTCGTGAGACACCTAGACGTGTTAAGCTGAGCGTTCATATTGCAAGTCAGGTCAGTGGCGTAGCGAGGCAAAGTTCCGCCCAGGGCCAACTACCAAAATTACGCCCCCACTCCATTCTGATTATTTATGATATATACGGTACTCTTACCAAATTGCCGCCCTCTAGAAGTGCCGCCCTGGGCCACCGCCCCTTCGCCCCCCCCCCCCATCGCTACACCACTAAGTCAGGTGACTGCATCGGTGGTGCTGTCAGCGGCGATATCAGAATGTATCGCAAGTCAGCTTGGCAGCTGGCGTAAGTGATACAAATATATGTGTACAATGGGTCTGTAATATATAGTTGCTGGATAGTTGTTACGTGTATTTTGGAATTATTGAAGATGTATGTTTTGCTAGATCATTGATGTATTTAGCTCTACAAATAAACAGGCGACCGAGAAATGCTTGTTTTCCCCTTTTGTTTAGTTAAGACTTTGAGAGAACGTCAGTGCCGCGACACTGAAATAATATTATCCCTTACAGGTGTAAAAAACTTTCAGATCTTGTAATGGAATCAGCTTTGTATGTAGCTAGGTTGTATTTTCCTTTTGTAATAACTTTATACAACTGAGAAAAATGTATAGGATGTAACACAGTTTGGAGTGTTTATTAACATAAATAATGCTATACCGTATGTATCACTTAGCATTATTACTTTCTTACTGATATCACATGACCCTAATCTAATAACATATGCTATCTAATATATTTTGAGTCCTTTACTTTACCTATTTCCACCGTCTCTCTATCTGTTCTTTTTACAGTGAATTTGATTGATTTACTTGCAGTGCTATCGAGGTCAACTGGTTCGCACAAATGCATGAGAGCCGGAGTATGGAAGGCGGGGGGGGGGGGGGGGGGTGGGGTGGTAGGTGTTGAAATTTAAAGTCAGAAACTTAGATTAGAAGAAGACATTAACCTCACTCATGTTTTCCGTAATTTAACAATTCTTTCTCTGTTTAAAATAGTCACATGGTAGCAGCACTTTGAAACATTTTTTAAAAACAAATAGTCGAATATAAAATTGTTAATCTGATTAACTGAAAGCTGTGGGATAAATTGCATTGTTATCATGTATGCATCCTCATTTGCTTTCCCACTGATGCCCGTGTCATTGTCTTATACTGTATGTTGTTTGTGTTCTGTTCTTTCCACACCATACACAATGATTGTTACAATATCCGCAATGCGGTTTTGTTGTTGTTGTCTTTTTTGACCGAGATATCCAAATCATAACACTCTTTACAAGCAGAGCCAACAATAATAAAACAAACTGAATTTTCAGAACATAAGATAAATAATAAAACATGTTTTATAATTAAATGTATATTTTCCTATATCATTCATTACAACGTTCATCTTTCTTTATTTACTTAGTATTTTTATTTATCTTTAGAGTTCACGCCGTGTTTGTACTGGGTACACTCATCTGTTCACCACATTAGCCCATTGATACGTATATGCTACCTGTTTACCACATTAGCAGCTGTCTATTTATATACCACCTGTTTACCACATTAGCACCTTGCTATGTATAATTTATCTGTTTACCACGTTAGCACCTTGCTATGTATATACTACCTGTTTACCACGTTAGCACCTTGCTACGTATATACTATCTGCTTACTCCATTAACACATTGCTATTATTATACTATCTGCTTACCACAGTAGCACCTGTCTATGTATATACAACCTGCTTACGTCATTAGTACCTCTCCATGTATATACTACCTGTTTGCCACATTGGCATCATGATATGTATACACTACCTGTTAACCACATTATCACCTTGCTATGTATATACTATCTGTTTACCACATTAGCACCTTGCAATGTATACACTACCTGTTTACCACATTAGCACCTTGCTATGTATATACTACATGTTTACCACATTAGCACCTTCATATGTATATGTTAGCTGTTTACCACATTAGCACCTTGCTATGTATATACTATCTGTTAACCACGTTAGCACCTGTCTATGTATATACAACCTGCTTACGTCATTAGTACCTCTCCATGTATATACTACCTGTTTGCCACATTAGCATCTTGATATGTATACACTGCCTGTTATCAAGTTATCACCTTGCTATGTATATACTATCTGTTTACCACATTAGCACCTTGCTATGTATATACTACATGTTTATCACATTAGCACCTTGCTATGTATATACTATCTGTAAACCACGTTAGCACCTGTCTATGTATATACAACCTGCTTACGTCATTAGTACCTCTCCATGTATATACTACCTGTTTGCCACATTAGCATCTTGATATGTATACACTGCCTGTTATCACGTTATCACCTTGCTATGTATATACTATCTGTTTACCTCATTATCACCTTGCTATGTATATACTACCTGTTTACCACATTATCACCTTGCTATGTATATACTACATGTTTACCTCATTAGCATCTTGCTATGTATATACTACTTGTTTACCACCATTGCAACTTGCTATGTATATACTACCTGTTTACCACATTAGCACATTTGCTATGTATATACTACCTGTTTACCATAATAGCACATTTGATATGTATATACTACCTGTTCACCATAATAGCACATTTGATATGTATATACTACCTGTTCACCATAATAGCACATTTGATATGTATATACTACCTGTTCACCATATTAGCACCTTCATATGTATATACTATCTGTTTACCACATTAACACCTTGCTATGTATATACTACATGTTGACCACCATATCACCTTGCTATGTATATACTACCTGTTTACCACATTAGCACCTTGCTATGTATATACTACCTGTTTACCAAAATAGCACATTTGCAATGTGTATACTACCTGTTTACCATAATAGCACATTTGCTATGTATATACTACATTTTAACCATATTAACATCTTGCTATGTATATACTACCTGTTTACTATATTAGCACCTTCCTATGTATATACTAACTGTTTACCACATTAGCAGCTGTTAATGTATATGCTACCTGTTTAGAACCATAGCACCTTGCTATGTATATGCTGCCTGTTTGCCACATTATCACATTTGCTAAGTATATACTACCTGTTTACAATAGTAGCACCTGTCTATGTATATACTATTTGTTTACAAAAGTAGCACCTTGCTACGTATATACTACCTGTTTACCACATTAGCACCTTGCTATGTATATACTACGTGCTTACCACATTAGCATCTTGCTATGTATATGCTACCTGTTTACCACCATAGCACCTTGCTATGTATATACTACCTGTTTACCACATTAGCACATTTGCTACGTATATACTACCTGTTTATCATAATAGCACATTTGATATGTATATACTACCTGTTCACCATATTAGCACCTTCATATGTATATACTACCTGTTTACCATAGTAGCACCTGTCTATGTATATACTATTTGTTTACAAAAGTAGCATCTTGCTACGTATATACTACCGGTTTACCTCATAAGCATCTTGCTATGTATATACTACGTGCTTACCACATTAGCATCTTGCTATGTATATGCTACCTGTTTACCGCCATAGCACCTTGCTATGTATATACTACCTGTTTACCACATTAGCATTTTGCTATGTATATACTACCTGTTTACCATAATAGCACCTTCATATGTATATACTACCTGTTTACCACATTAGCACCTTGCTATGTATATGCTACCTGTTTACCACCATATCACCTTGCTATGTATATAATGCCTGTTTACCACATTATCACATTTGCTATGTATATACTACCTGTTTACCATAGTAGCACCTGTCTATGTATATACTATTTGTTTACAACAGTAGCATCTTGCTATTTATATACTACCTGTTTACCACATTAGCACCTTGCTATGTATATACTACCTGTTTACCTCATTAGCGTCTTGCTATGAATATACTACCTGTTTACCACATTATCATCTTGCTATGTATATACTACCTGTTTACCACATTAGCATCTTGCTATGTGTATACTACCGGTTTACCTCACTAGCATCTTGCTATCTATATACTACCTGTTTACCACATTAGCCCATTTGCTATGTATATACTACCGGTTTACCTCACTAGCATCTTACTATGTAGATACTACCTGTTTACCACATTAGCAACTTGCTATTTATATACTATCTGTTTACCACATTAGCACCTTGCTATGTATATACTACCTGTTTACCACATTAGCACCTTGCTATGTATATGCTACCTGTTTACCACAGTAGCACCTTGCTATGTATATACTACCTGTTTACCACATTAGCACCTTGCTACGTATATACTACCTGTTTACCACATTAGCACCTTGCTACGTATATACTACCTGTTTACCACATTAGCACCTTGCTACGTATATGCTACCTGTTTACCACATTAGCACCTTGCTATGTATATACTACCTGTTTACCACATTAGGACCTTGCTATGTATATACTACCTGTTTACCACATTAGCACCTTGCTATGTATATACTACCTGTTTACCACATTAGCACCTTGCTATGTATATACTACCTGTTTACCACATTAGCACCTTGCTATGTATATACTACCTGTTTACCACATTAGCACCTTGCTACGTATATGCTACCTGTTTACCACATTAGCACCTTGCTATGTATATACTACCTGTTTACCACATTAGCACCTTGCTATGTATATACTACCTGTTTACCACATTAGCACCTTGCTATGTATATACTACCTGTTTACCACATTAGCACCTTGCTATGTATATACTACCTGTTTACCACATTAGCCCCTTGCTATGTATATACTACCTGTTTACCACATTAGCACCTTGCTATGTATATGCTACCTGTTTACCACATTAGCACCTTGCTATGTATATGCTACCTGTTTACCACATTAGCACCTTGCTACGTATATGCTACCTGTTTACCACATTAGCACCTTGCTATGTATATACTACCTGTTTACCACAGTAGCACCTTGCTACGTATATACTACCTGTTTACCACATTAGCACCTTGCTATGTATATACTACCTGTTTACCACATTAGCACCTTGCTACGTATATACTACCTGTTTACCACATTAGCACCTTGCTACGTATATGCTACCTGTTTACCACATTAGCACCTTGCTACGTATATGCTACCTGTTTACCACAGTAGCACCTTGCTACGTATATACTACCTGTTTACCACATTAGCACCTTGCTATGTATATACTACCTGTTTACCACATTAGCACATTTGCTATGTATATACTACCTGTTTACCACAGTAGTACCTTGCTACGTATATGTGTTTACCACACTAGCATCTTGCTATCTATATACTACCTGTTTACCACATTAGCACATTTGCTATGTATATACTACCGGTTTACCTCACTAGCATCTTACTATGTAGATACTACCTGTTTACCACATTAGCACCTTGCTATGTATATACTACATGTTTACCACATTAGCCCCTTGCTATGTATATACTACCGGTTTACCTCACTAGCATCTTACTATGTAGATACTACCTGTTTACCACCATAGCACCTTGCTACGTATATACTACCTGTTTACCACATTAGCCCCTTGCTATGTATATGCTACCTGTTTACCACCATAGCACCTTGCTATGTAGATACTACCTGTTTACCACATTAGCACATTTGCTATGTATATACTACCTGTTTACCACAGTAGTACCTTGCTACGTATATGCTACCTGTTTACCACATTAGCACCTTGCTATGTATATGCTACTTGTTTACTACAGTAGCACCTCTCTATTTATATACTATTTGTTTACCACATTAGCACCTTGCTATGTATATACTACCTGTTTACCACGTTAGCACCTTGCTACGTATATACTACCTGTTTACCACAGTAGCACCTTGCTATGTATATACTACCTGTTTACCACAGTAGCACCTTGCTATGTATATACTACCTGTTTACCACAGTAGCACCTTGCTATGTATATACTACCTGTTTACCACAGTAGCACCTTGCTATGTATATACTACCTGTTTACCACGTTAGCACCTTGCTACGTATATACTACCTGTTTACCACAGTAGCACCTTGCTACGTATATACTACCTGTTTACCACGTTAGCACCTTGCTATGTACATACTATCTGTTTACCACATTAGCACCTTGCTATGTACATACTATCTGTTTACCACATTAGCACCTTGCTATGTATATATTATCTGTTTATCACATTAGCACATTGCTATGTATATACTACCTGTTTACCACATTAGCACCTGTCAATGTATATACGACCTGTTTACCACAATATCATCTTGTTATGTATATATTATCTGTTTACCACATTAGCGCCTGTCTATGTATATACTACCTTTTTACCACAGTAGCACCTGTCTATGTATATGCTACCTGTTTACCACATTAACACCTTGCTATGTATATACTACCAGTGTACCACATTAGCACATGTCTACGTATATACTACCTGTCTACCACATTATCACTTGGTGTGTATATACTATCTATTTACCACATCGTTACCTTGCTATATACTACCTGTTTACCACATTATCACCTTGCTATGTATATACTACCTGTCTATCATATTAGCACCTTGCTATGTATATACTACCTGTCTGTCATATTAGCACCTTGCTATGTATATACGACCTGTTTACCACATTATCACCCTGCTATGTATATACTATCTGATGATCACATTACTTAATGTATTTAAAACCGATGGTAATGCTCAACAATACCCTTTGTCAATACGGTTAACAACATATTTTAATGGCACGTTTATATGGGCATATGCATATCTTTACCTTGTGACTCACAATCACAATATTCTGCATCTGTATTAACGTCTTTGTTTAATCTATTATTAATACTGACTGCATATATGCTATAATAATTTCATTACATTGTCTGTTATAATGCGTGTTTTGTGTATTTTTGGGTACGTCTTAAAGTCGGTGGAACTTGAGTCCAAACCCTTTGCTTTGTACACTAATACCAATAACTTGAGTCCAACCCCTTTGCTTTGTACACTAATATCAATAACCTGCGTCCAACCCCTTTGCTTTGTACACTAATATCAATAACTTGAGTCCAACCCCTTTGCTTTGTACACTAATATCTTAGAACTTGAGTCCAACCCCTTTGCTTTGTACACAAATATCAATAACTTGAGTCCAACCCCTTTGCTTTGTACACTAATACCAATAACTTGAGTCCAATCCCTTTGCTTTGTACACTAATATCAATAACTTGAGGCCAACCCCTTTGCTTTGTACACAAATATCAATAACTTGAGTCCAACCCCTTTGCTTTGTACACTAATACCAATAACTTGTGTCCAACCCCTTTGCCAATCCCTTTGCTTTGTACACTAATATCAATAACTTGAGTCCAACCCCTTTGCTTTGTACACTAATATCAATAATTTGAGTCCAACCCCTTTGCTTTGTACACTAATATCAATAACTTGAGTCCAACCCCTTTGCTTTGTACACTAATATCAATAACTTGAGTCCAACCCCTTTGCTTTGTACACTAATATCAATAACTTGAGTCCAACCCCTTTGCTTTGTACACTAATATCAATAACATATATTTACAACGAAACAACATTTTAGTAGGAATAATGACATTATTTTGTAAAGAGCAATCTCATCACAAATTGAGATACTGCTAGAAAAAATGTCATACCAACAGGTACCCAGGGGATCAATATGAGATCCCTGTAGGCTAGAAGTTTACTTTTCCAAGGGATGCTAAAATGCGACAACATTTTAGTGAGCGAATAAGTAAACCTTGCTTTCCACATAATCCCATCATTTTCTCTTATAAAGAAAACATGGGCGGCATGTCCTTTATTTTAAGCTTGGACATTTACTACTTTACACACATCACGATTGAATTATTCTTTCATGGGATTTGATTTATAAACTTTTCACTGAGCTTTTGAAAACTGACATACAGAAGTCACTGAACAATCTGTATTTAAACACCGGCATCCCTTTTTAGATTTCAAGAGAATGAAGACAGGGAAACATTTGTTTTTTACTGGAAAATATCAAATTACTGCCTCCAAACGTAACGATATAACCTAAGAAAGGGTAATGTTTCAAATAAAAAGAACATTTTTGAAACTTTTGAGAGATTTTATCTCATATAATATTAAGAATTTTAGCACGGTTTATTTGTGGTCTGTAGTCTAAATAAAGTCGGAAGAGTTATATCCCTTTAGAAAGATAGATTATATGACCGAAGAATAGAACGTGTTTTATATTTATAATTCCTTTATTATTATAAATATATTCTTTATATTCAGATTTCTCTATCATTAGGAAGGAACAGCTTAATTAATGAATAAAGAGATGATTACATGTATGTATGTATGTATGTATGTATGTATGTATGTATGTATGTATGTATGTATGTATGTATGTATGTATGTATGTATGTATGTATGTATGTATGTATGTATGTATGTATGTATGTATGTATGTATGTATGTACGTACGTATGTACGAGTGCTTGCGTGCGTGCATGTATGTATGTAGTGTACCTTTAAAACATGTTTGACCACTTAGTAAATTATTGAATTAATACTGTAAACTGCAACACTTATATGACCTTTGCCCTATTAATTTATTTAATAGCTGCTATCTGAATGACTCGATACAAGTTCAACAAACAATGCCCAGAAAATATATAACCTAAAGTTACTAGACCAGACAGAGGATGAAAACAGTTAGCTAATTTGTTTTCCCCAAGGCGTAGTGTAAGGAACATCAGTAATAGACATGTTTTTTTGTAGAATTAGTTCCAATAATTAAAGCATCAGTACAGTATGTGCTCATTTACGTGATCTGCAGCACAGGTCAACGTTTATATTTAAACAAAGGACGTCGTACAGTTTGAAACAGGGTGGGGTTATATCTAGTGAAGACATTTAACACAAGCACGTGGATGAGATGTTTATTTGCAATGCAAATTAATGATAATGAAATCTCTGACACCCTATCTCACACCCTTAGTTCCATTTCTTACACACTAAAAAAAAACCCCAAACCGAAACAAAAACAACTGAAAATTCTACCCTGCACATGCACACAAAGTTAATGAACGGATATAACAACATGGTATCATTCCTCAGCGGATACAATCAAAGCAATAGTTCATCAACAAACAATGACAAATAAGTATCGTTTCTCAACGGGTACCATAAAAACATGTATTTTTATCGACATACATTGTTGATGTATGGATTTATGAACATATATGATCAATGAACGGATTTATCAATAAATATAATCAACATACGGATTTATCAATAAATATAATCAATCAACGGATTTATCAATAAATATAATCAACATACGGATTTATCAATAAATATAATCAATCAACGGATTTATCAATAAATATAATCAATCAACGGATTTATTAATAAATATAATCAATGTATGGATTTATCAATAAATATAATCAATCAACGGATTTTTCAAGAAATATAATCAATGTATGGATTTATCAACAAATATGATCAATATATGGATTTATCAGTCAATATAATCAATGTATGGATTTATCAGCCAATATAATCAATGTATGGATTTATCAGCCAATATAATCAATGTATGGATTTATCAGCCAATATAATCAATGTATGGATTTATCAGCCATTATGATCAATGTATGGATTTATCAGCCAATATAATCAATGTATGGATTTATCAGCCAATAGAATCAATGTATGGATTTATCAGCCAATATAATCAATGTATGGATTTATCAGGCAATATGATCAATGTATGGATTTATCAGCCAATAGAATCAATGTATGGATTTATCAGCCAATATAATCAATGTATGGATTTATCAGGCAATATGATCAATGTATGGATTTATCAGCCAATATAATCAATGTATGGATTTATCAGCCAATATGATCAATGTATGGATTTATCAGCCAATATGATCAATGTATGGATTTATCAGCCAATAGAATCAATGTATGGATTTATCAGCCAATATAATCAATGTATGGATTTATCAGGCAATATGATCAATGTATGGATTTATCAGCCAATAGAATCAATGTATGGATTTATCAGCCAATAGAATCAATGTATGGATTTATCAGCCAATATGATCAATGTATGGATTTATCAGCCAATAGAATCAATGCATGGATTTATCAGCCAATATAATCAATGTATGGATTTATCAGCCAATATGATCAATGAATTGTTCATCAGCAATTAGATTGTCATACATATAATGACACTAAACTTTTAAGCTGAAAGACAAATATAGATTCCATGAACATATATGATGCTGTTAATTCGTGTCATCCAGACGCATGCGTGCACATGTACTGACTTCGTTACACATTACATTCTTCATTCATAACAACAGCTGTACGAGATTATTATTATAATAAACACGCTGGTACATTAATCTGTCTAGGACAAAAATAATCGCACTGGATTATAAAACTCAAAGGTTTCTTATCCCTTAATGCGTACAACATTTACCTGAATTCATCTTTTCTGTTCAGCTTTAAAATGTCAAAATGCAACAGGCAGTATTATATCAGATAGCATAGACTTAAGTGACATAGGTCTGACTTTCCAGAAATTTAAAATAAATTTCGAAACATTCAATATATTAGGCAATTTCATAACATAGAACGGATATAAAAAGAATAGTTTTACATTTTCACGTACATCTACAGCTGAAGATTGCATCCGTAAAATAGACAGCTTCCTGACACGGTTGGTTTGCATTGTGATGATATAGAGATACATAGCACTATAATTACTATCCCAGACAGCACACACAAGTTTGAACAACGTTGTACAAAGGCCGTCTCCAACGTCGGCTCAACGTGGATGAATGACGCTGACCTAACGTCATTTTGCTCATTTATCTCCTGTTGGGCAAACCTGTTGGGCCAATATTGGCCCAACGGTGACCATTGCTGAACCAACGTCGGCCCAAATTCACAATTTTATACTGATCCGTCGGGCCAAAGTTGGCAACACATTGGCCCAAAAGAGGGCCAATGAGCAAAATATACATTGGGCCAACGTTGACCCAACGGAGGGCCAATGAACAAAATAATGTTTGACAGTCAAGTGTGATGCCACGTGACATTTTACATGAATCGACGTGTGTAATGTTCTTTGGAAAGATTCTCTCCTCAAAAGATACAACAATTAAGCAAAATAAAACTCTAATGACAAAACTATTATAGAAACAGTCGAACTTAACCGTCCTGGCCATGCCATGCTTGAATAAAAACCACGGCGTCTGATTGTTGTTGCTGTTGTTGTTGCTGTGGGATTAACGCAATTTTTCAGCACATGATAGGCTATACATGGCGGCCAGTATATCTGGTGGAGGAAGAACCCAGGAAATCCCCGGGAAGAACCTACTGGCAAGCTTTCTCAAATAAAAAAACTTGGCCGACACTGAGACTTGAACCCACGCGGACAGAGGTGAGATTTCAGTGATCTCTAAAATCGAGAGCCTTAGATTACACGGCCACTCGGGTCCTTACGCCATCTGGTTTAAACGAACATTTTTGCAATTTATGTGCCGAATGTAATTCTCACATATATATTAATATAAAAATTCTAAAGTCATGAAAACAAATCTACTTACTGTATATAAAAAGGTCAACAAAAAAGAAGAAGACCACCACCCCCACCAAAAAAACAAACAAAAAATCAAGTTCTGAGCTGTTCAAAGAAGTACTCTGATTCATGCCAAGGGGCGTCACATTATTCTTTGGCGGATTTCGCGATTAAAGGAAAAGCGAAGACGATCTGAGAGAACGAAGATACATTTAATATAAATTAAATAGCTCACGCTGGTGTAGATAGAAAGATTTATTTTATAGGTAGAATATATTAAGCGCAGACAAACTTGGTCCAACATTGGGTCAACCCGTATATGCCAACGTCGGCAGTACTAACCACAGAACAACGTTGGTCCAGCTAGTATTTTTCCAATGTTGGAAATTGAAGACTGGTCTGAAGTTGGCTCAGTGTCATACACCAAACACCGACCATGCGATTATCTGCCAACGTTGACCCCACGTAGATGTACGATCTGGGATGGACGTTGTAAAATCCACGGCCAGAGAATTCGGGATAAACAGACACTCTACTGCCTGCGCTTTGTGTGTGCTTCAGTGAATAAACAGAGAGCGAGAGCGAGAGAAATATTTCGAAATCGCAAGGCTACAACCATGCACCCTGGATAACGTTGTACGAGCAACGAAACTCAATTTACATTTATGTTCATATATAATACACAAGGTGTTTAGATGCACCTAATTCCGTGATAAATGTATTTAAAGATAGTAGTGGCAATGCCTAGTGGTGATATGGGTTGTTCTTATCGCAGGGCTATTGATTTTCACAAAATCGTGAAGAGGATAAGGGATATGAATTAACTTTATTTGTGCACATGGCGTCAGACGTCACAGGGATTAGAAGCGAGCCCACCTACGAATCCGTTCATTCTTGTAACTGCGTCTTAAATTGGTGCGAAAAAGTATGGCAAATAGTAAATATATTATTTTTGCACATATATAAAGACAAAAATGAAACGGTAGTTACATATGATGAAATATTTCGAGCAACGTAAATCAGAATGAACTCTTCTAGACTTGATATACTAATCCCAAAGCAAATAAGAAAAATAATTACAACAAACTTTAATATGTGTTCCTACTAGAAAAAAATTAGGATGAATAAACAAAATTTAAATAGAATCACAATAAAGAAAAGTCTTAGTGATTCACTTCGGAATCTTGATTGTGCAAAGACTTTTCAGCTGTAACAATCAGTGTATGTATACATATTTCATGGACACTAAACCATGTCTAAAAAATATCAACATTAGAAAAAATTTGACAATTTGGTTCAGTAACAGCTCAGTTAGACTTAACGATTAGTCTTATGAAACGCCCTATCCTGTTGATTACAGAAAGTTTGACAAGAGAACCAGACCTAGTAAGATAACGAACAGAAATGAAACCGATAATAGCAATAAACCTATATTTGACGTTCTGCATACCAAATATGGGCAGAACATGATCCAAATGTATGTAAAAGATGAATGTTTCACAGGACTGAATATTTCACAATGCACATAGATATGTATCACAGACTCAGAGAATACTGATACATAGACGTGTCTGAATGGATTAAGTACAAGAAAGCTTGTGTCAATGTGAACAGTAAATACGGTAGATGTTTCTTTTAATAATACCATTTAGATACAGTGATAAGTTTGAGAGATGTCCGGTAAAATATATGTTATTTTGGAAATTTGAAAATAAATTTGATAAATCCAGAAATGTGTATGATGTAATGGAAGGAAGATGCATTAGAGCTGTCCAAAAGGCAACATGCACAGGAGATGTACCTGAGAAACAAATATTTAAAAATGAAAAAATAAAATATTCAATATATTTAATATATATTAAATATATTGAATATTTTATTTTTTATACATATATATATATGGTGCTAACAAAAGATGGAAGACATTAAATACCGAGTAACCAAACCTAACTCTCTTAATTTTTTATTTAAGCAATCAAGTAACTTTTCTATATTATAAGTAAACACATTAGTTGTTTCTGTATTTCCTCAATTAATTGTTTTATCATGCCTTCTTCCTTGTTTGTCAGCTCTATTAGGATCATATAACTTAAATAGATAATTTAATTGTGAGAATGCCAAACCGTTAGCAATTGCTCCTCCGATTACTACTGTTGTTGCTGTCATCTATTTAATGATAGTGCATCTTTTTATACTGTGTTAAATTGAATAAGAACCTGGTTTACTTGTTGCAACATTAGACTCTATTTGATTCTTACCAATATATCGTCTGACGTATTCAGCACAAATATGACGGAACATAGACAAACCCATAAGTAGTACCTTTTTTTTATGGGGTTGTGAAACCAGAGAATATACCCAAGAAAAAACCGTATAATTTTATAGTATTACCACTTTCATATCTTTCATATTTATATGGTTCTTTATTTGTATTAACAAGAATATAATCTATTGTTTACGAAAATCAAATGACAATATACTTCCAGGTAGTTCAACGCTGAATTTATTTACCTTTTTTTTATGACCATCCAACCTTTTAGTAATCTCCTGATTTGTAGAAGTTAATGCAATACTCTTTATTCCCATATTTGTGATTGATATAATTATTGATATCTATTTTTCCTCTATTTATTCTTTCACTAAATGCAAATATCTTTTTATTTACGTCATCGTTCTTAATTACTTTTTAATTTCATCTGTTTTATCTTTAATTTCGTCATTTTGTGTCCATATATATTGTTTTATGTCATTAAAATATGTTCTAGATTTTTCTGTCATACTCTGGTCCACAACTGTCAATTTACTATTAACTTGTTCTCTCCGTATTTGTATATCTTTCAAATTTGTATCATTCAATGCCGTTGCTTTCTTTATTGTCCTTGTTAGCACTTATTCAATATTTGACTTTTTTCATGCACATTTCTAAATTGTAGAAACCATCCGGTATTATATTGTTTGGTTTCATTCTTGTCATTTATATAATCGAATTTATGATATATTTCATAATGAGATATTGAATATATCAGTGGGATAAACATTATATTGGCACAGTGGCGATATCACTTTTGAAACTACTTTCTTTTCCCATATAGGAAATAGATACGCCCTTATTTATGTTATTCAAATCTGTATTTCCATACTCGAGATGCCTCAACTCCTTATTTCATGATTTCCCTCGTTTCTGGGCTGCTGACTGCTCCTTCTCCTGCCTTAAGATCTTTCTCTTACAGACATCATCAGAGATAAAAAAAGAACAGATCATTAAAATGCTGTCCAAGAAATGTAGACCCGACTAGTATAACCAATTTATTTAATCAATAAGAGAGCTGCGCCATAAACATAAATACTACGCTAAAAATGAACAAAAAAAAACAACAAACAAACAAAAACAACAAAACAACAAACAAAAGAACAAACATAACAAACCAACAACAAAGTAATGAAGAGCTTGAAAATATTAAACATTATTTGTAAATTTAGTGATTTCGCATGTTGCGAGATCCTCTCTTCCAATTAATTAGTGACTGAAGCACTATCATAACCTGATTGGCTTAATCATATATTCTGTCACCTCCATGAGCAGTGAGCGATCTGTAAAGCCATTTTACACTTATTACGATAAACTGGGCATACAATTTTAGCGAAACTCAACGAATTGGTAGTACAAATATAATGCAAAAAATTGTTTTTAAAGTGTGCGATTTTTTAGATCTCAACAATACACAAATTCAATAAAACATGATGTTTTATAAAACGAAATGGAAAAAATCGGGCATGCTGATGAGTGATTGAGAACATTGGCCAACTGAAATTAAGTGAATAATTCCGGAATTTATGGGGTGCAGGGTGTTACCGAACTAGTTCTGCAAGCTATACCAAGGGGCCAAATAAATTCACGTTTGAATCGCAGAAAATAAAAACAAAATAAAAGAACCAAAAATCAACAGGGCAAACAAATTAATCACAATGCTTAGAAATGTATTTAATTAAAAGATGTTTACGCTCTAAAAATCTTGTCTGGGGATTAGTCGACCGCTGCTCTGATGAAAGTTATTTACAGTATTACCCGTATCCTCAACAATGTTTACCTGTAGCGTACAATCCGCAACCCAATTAAGGGGAGTAATAAATTTGATAACGGAAATAAAACTCTCTTCATTTTCCTTTGAAACGGGTCATTAATTTGACAAGATACACAATCTGAAGCATTATTTGTACCAGAAGGCGAAATTTGATAAAAGCGACATCTGGGCTGGGGTCCTTGTAGAAGATATAAATTGTAAAAAGAGGGTTCGGGGAAAAGCAGGGGGGGAAGGGAAAAAAAAAACTTCTCTTATTATCGATGTTAATGTTTGGTCAGCCTGTTTATTACAGCATTATGCTATAGAGAATGGTGAAAAAAGATAACTTAAATCGATGGTTTTTGCCTGAAAAATATACAATAAAAGAAAATTTACGTTTATTTTGAGTAGATATAAGGACATATTTCACTTGTGAGATGGAAACATTTTGTATCGTCACTCTTGACTTCGCCACTTGTGACAATACTGTTACGACTCTATGGTCTAAGAAAAATGTAACAGAAAGAAAGTGAAACCAACAAATCAAGTAAAAATCAACAAGCAATTTATTACTAGATAATTAAAATGAAAAATCAAAAAGGTCATCATACAGATAATTGTCTGCTTTTGAAATCCTAATAAATCTCAAATACGATGATACGTTTGTTTTAATCATCAATGTCGATCTAATATAGGAATGTTCCATAATTCACGACTGTGTCCTTGAAATGTTGATTATCGTGCCCAATGGTCTCCAACAGTTCCAGGGAGGGGGGGGTGGGATGATTACTAGATAATCTTGCATGTGCTGATAGTCAAAATGAAGTATCTCCAAAAGATCTTTGAATATGTTCACGTATAATTCCAAAATCATCAATTAAAAATCCAAAATCCAAAAGTTTATGAGCATTTTCTGTTATAATCCAGAAGAATATTTAAAATAATCGCTCTCGTTAGAAATTTGGATATGAATATCACAACTGTAAATAGCTGCTTTAACAAGACTGATGGTAAATGTCGAACT
>JAQPZY010000048.1:0-35060 GCA_029931535.1 Margaritifera margaritifera
CTACCAAATCCTCCACCCCATATAGAAAATGAATGGAATAAATTATTTTTCCATTTGGGACAGTAAAACTGAGAGGGTTAAAAGAGACACTCTTACAGCTTCTTGTAAGATAGAGGGATTGAATATTATTCATTTATACTAATTTGTGTGTTATATAAAACTTTCCTGAATTATGCATCTTTAATAAACAAAGGTTTATGGCAAATTATGGTTTCTGAACAAAATATTTGGAAAATTTGGAGGTACATAGTTATTTATAATAGGAAAAATTAAATTGAAAGAAATACTTAAATCCATTCAAAATATTTTTGGTGTAATGTTATTTATGCTTTATCACTATGGAAAAATAAACCATCTACTGTTCAAGCATACTTGTATAAGATGTTCTTAATTTAGTTAATATAGATAATTGCAAATCATACACAAGATGGAGAACAAATGGTGTCATATTTATTCAAGATCTTTGCATAAGGATCTCTATTACACTTTGATGAAATAAAACAATAAACACAAACTAATAATTTCATAAAGTATTTTGCTCTCATCTCAAATATATCAGTGAAGTGGAAAAAGGAAAATCTTAAGTTCTTTTTAAAGTGGAAATAGTTGTCATGTAGTTTATCAACAAAATTTCACTCCTTAGGGTAAGAGAAAAAAATATACATTATAAAGACCTGATAAGAACTAAGATA
Organism: Margaritifera margaritifera; assembly: GCA_029931535.1. NCBI lineage: Eukaryota > Metazoa > Mollusca > Bivalvia > Unionida > Margaritiferidae > Margaritifera > Margaritifera margaritifera. The sequence continues at coordinate 693 of JAQPZY010000048.1, forward strand.
CAAAAGCCAAAATGGTAAACATGAAATTTTTCCAGTCATATGCAATTGGTGCAAATGAATGGACCAATTCTTTTGTTTTAGCTAAACTTTGTACAAAAGAAATCAAACTGATTAGTTTCAGATTTCTTCATATAAATACTGCCAAAAACCAGTTTTTGAAAAATATTCATTTAAGTGATAATAATCAACACACCCTTTGTAAAGGATGGAATAGAACATATTGAGCATTTATTCAAAGACTGTTCAGTTACTGAACACTTTTGGAAATTATTTGTCGAATGGATCCCAACTTATGACCGAGATTTAGAATTACACAAATAGATGTTTATATATATATATATATATATATATATATGTGTGTGTGTGTGAAATAACAATTTTAATGATTTTATTAACTTCTTAATTTGGCTTGCAAAATATGTTATATGCAGATCATCAAAAAACCCAAATCTCACCTACTATAAAAAATGTGTTTGATTATATAAAATGCTGGAAAATATGTAGCAAAAATTAATAACAGAATTGAAGAGTTTGAAAAAAAGTGGACTCTGTTGTCAATTTTGGCATGTGATTTTTTTATATTTTATTTAATTATTTTCTAAGCTGTTTAACATTTTTGCACTTTTTGTGTGTCAAGAAAACAATATTAATTTAAAAAAGAACAACAGACAATTGAATAACACCTTGGGGTTTGTGTGCAAGTGTATTTTTATGTACAATATTTGTGAATGTATGAGTATATGTGTGTGGACAAGTGTTTGTGTGTTAAATGTGTTTAAGCAAATATATGTAAAGGTCAGGATGCAAAACTATTTAAGGTAATGCTCCATACACCAGGTCTAGTGGTTATGTAGTGCAATGTGTAAAATCATGACAACTTATGTTCAATAAAAAAGCATGTCCTTAATATATTCTTGAGGCTGATTGTACATGAACCATGCATAGTCCAAAAATACAAACTCGGATGTGTGCGTAAATAACACTTCAGTTATAAACATGATAAACAATTCAGCTGTACGTGTACTTTTTTCAAAATGATAATAAAAATGACAATTGAAACTGAAACAAAATTCCCACAAACACGACATATATATATATATATATATATATATATATATATTTATATTATTGCTCTGATAGATATATAAAAACTAATATTCTGATTTTGTAATAATTTAAAAGATATATTACTTTTAATCAAACTGATTAGTCTTGTAAGATTTTCATATTTTATATTTTATAAATGATTTTGTATGTAAATGAGTGTGTGTGGGATTTGGACATGTTTCAAAAGTAACCTTTTAATGCTTACAATTTGACAACAAATATTTAAATACAAATTGACTTATTACTAAGCACAGGCCTAATGGAAGAATGGATGGATCATGCTAATGGCAATTTAAAAACACCAAAGTTTCTACAGCATGAAACAATTACTTTTAATTTTTTTTGTACTAATGGATTGGGAGTAACCATTCTTAAACAGAAAAAGTCATGCGTATTGAAAGCAAAAAGGATTCTTAGTTAAAAGCTGGGACCTCAGAATAAACTATTTGGCCTTCTGATTTTGTAATTAAATTTAAAAAAAGTTTATTTCTTTACCTTTTAATTAAAAGTTGGGATTAGGTCTAAACTTTTTAAAAAAATACATTTTTATAAAAAAGAATTTTTCTGTAATGTAAATGAGCAATCTAACCGGATGGGGGTTTTGTTAGAATAATTTCAGGACAAGAAAAGGTATATGTAGGATTTTACTTTTTTTCCTAGGCTATTTCCAACTCCTCCCCTTGTTAAAATCTTCTAATAATACTTCCTCCCCCCAGAAAAAAACAGTTAGAAATAACTGTCTCATGGCTGGAATAAGGGAGAGAGGGGGGTGATTAGGGGTGGGACAAGACCAAAAAAAAAAAACTTAGCTGTATGGGTATTATTCAGCTAAAGAAATGTTGGGCATTTCGAGAATGTAATATATTGTACTTTGTTACTTCTAAACAGGAACAACAAATCCATCCTGAACCCTATTAATTATTTTCAGATTAAATCAATCTGAGGCTGATTCCATTTTGCTTTTACCCAATGTTTTTAAAAACCAGTGGATTTCATTGTTACCAGATTACTGTTTTTACAAAAGGGTGGTTAAATTCTTGGTGAATTTTTTGTATAATGAGGTTAAGGAAAAGTACTATTTTTGTATCATCCATTATTGGGACTGGAATAAGTTCACTAGCTACCAATTCCTGTGGCCATTAAAAAATTGATAAAAAAAATCTTAGAGAATGTATCTACCATCTGGGCAAAAATTCAACAAATCGGTTTCTGTGAATAATGAAAAATTTTTCAAAACATTATTTCTTAAAACAAAACAAGGATAAGCCAATCACCTGCACTTAATTGATTGCTAGGTTTATGGCTATAAAAAATACACTTGAGGCACATTGCAAAGTGAACAAAAACAGAGATAGTGAGGCCTAAGGGGGAACAGGATCAATGAAAAATTTGCCCAAAAATTTGGCCCAGGGAATTTTGTGCAACTTACAAAATAGAGGGGAGGAATTTTTTAATTCAAAAACCCGATGCAAAATGGGAACAAAAAAAATTAACATACTACTGGGGAAACCAAATTAAATTCTCCGTTTTTGTAATATTAAAAAAATTATGTAACATTATTTTTATCAAAAAATTCAGCCCTTTTCACCAGTAAAAAACTTATTTTGCCATTCATCTAACCTTTCTTTCCTTTATTATGTTACCCACAAACAGTATTTTTTAGTATGTTCTTTTAGGGAGGATCCTGGATTAAATATAGGTGCCAGTCCTCATCATTGTTGATCTTAACACGTAGGACAAGATGCATTGTTACTGGATCCAGATTTCTTCTAGAGTCAGCCTGAAATTTCCTCAGCGCTATCACCATCAACACTGTTGTTGTCATTGTTACTACAGTAAAATCTGTCCTGGAGAGACCACCCCTTCTGCCAACAAATAGCAGTCTCTCACGACAGGTGGTCTCTCATAACAGGGTTGTGCAAAGGACCAGTTTCCAAGGTTAATATTCAATACTGTTTAAGAAGGACAATTACACACCATCACTGTACAGGTATGTATTCTTTATTTATAGTGCTTGTTAAAATATTGCATGCATTCATCTGAAAATAATTGTTATAGCAATACAGATATCAGTTGTTCATAAAACATTCTCTTTTATAGTTGAAGATCACGTGTGCAAAGTATTATTAGCATATAAATTGCAAAATTAAATTAGTGTTATCAGTGATCAATTGAAAACATTGAAACGACTGTAATGGTTTTGCTCAGGCCTTGGGTAAATATGGAATATATATATATATATATATATATATATATATATATATATATATATATATATATATACACACAAATAAATAAAATCAAAAGACATAATTAACTTGTCCAGAAACAGAATAAATTAATGTATTTAGAGATAACAGCAAAAGGCCTAATTCACCAATAACATAAATGGATTAACCTCTGTAAAAAAGGGTGTAACTGCCTGCACTAAGGTGAACAATGATGGATTGGTGTGTGGGTTGTAATCATTGAAACATCAAAAAACCAACAAACAACATGACCCTTCAATGATGACAATCAAATCCAGAAAACAATTATCACTTATTAGTGTTAAAGACGAAGACAAAGACCACATAGATCCCAGGCATTACAGATTAACTCCAAAGGCAAAATGATTTACTCAACCGCTACACTGAAGCCCTTTAAAAAGATTTCTCATTATTACATTATTGCAGTCGTGTGGGTTTTCACAAAAGAAACAATACAAACCTTCAAACTATGTACATCCATGACTATTCCATTTTTTAAAAAAATTGGTTATTCACATGACTTCAGCACTACAATGGCAGTTAGTAACATGTACTTTAGTCTGCTTTACATCTATAACAAATGACACAACTGCATGACCTGTAACAATTATTTGCTTTTTTGTTGTTGTTGTGTAAAAAACAGTCCTTACTTTCTGAGTGGTCATGGTTACAAAGGATTAATAAAAGGTGAGTGGTGTTTGTCTTAGTTTTTGTGATACATTCATTCATAACAGTGCATTTAGAACAATCTGCACTTTGCCTGCGGACTCTAATTAACGGTCATGTTTATAAAGGGATTAAATGAAGGTCAGTGATGTTTACATCAGTAGCATAATCCATCTCTGCAAACTTTAAACACATAAGCAAAACCAACACTGTTGGACCAAATAAAAGGGATGCTAATTGTTTTTATGCTGCTTCAAATTAGCAACTAAATTGTCTTGCCGTGCTTAGAAGCCAGTTCATAGGCCAATGTGATCACAGCATAGTTACAGAATAAATATACTGCGTGTGTGAAAATAAAAAGAAACAGTTCATCAGCCATGTGATCATAGGCAGTGTTACAATAAATATACTGCATGTGTGAAAATAAAAGGAAAACAATAAATTTTAAATAACAATTTGCATACATGGGAGATTGCAGTGAGTGATGGGAGGGATAGGAGACACGCTCGCTCATCTCAGTAGTGAAAATATTCAGGCGCAGGGAGGTTAACATGGTATGCTTTAGGGCAACACTGGTATTATGGGAGGGAGTAATTACTTTGGAATAAAAACTTCATGAAAGTATATTTTTTTATATTGTAGTATATGATTATTTAAGAAAATAGAAAGCTGACAGCTAATACGGATTTTCATGGAATTTGTATGTAGATGTCAGTTCCTTGTCCACAACAGATGAATACATGTACTTATTTTTTCTATTCTCTCATTTAGTACATGAATAAATCATGTGTTTGGGACTTGCTGGATTCATCCCTTAAACCCTATGGCAGATGGTGTTTCATTTTGTGTTTCTAATAATAAGATACTTCTATATTTAGCTCTTCAGGCCTTTTGACCTGAAAGGCAGGGTCAAGACATTATAGGGACAGACCTCAGATTCTTATAATGAGAGGGAAATAATTAGTGATAGTGGTTATCTCCCTTGATTGAGTTCCTATGTAGGCACTTCAAACAATACAGGATTAAATTTCAACAGCAAATACTTATCAAAAATAATTTGATTAAATATTTTTTCAAATTATTTATGAGTGATTTTTAATCAATTCTCTGTTAAGAGATAAAGTGATGAAAAAAAACAAATTTTTTATAATTGAGATTACATGTATTTTCGAGGAAATATTGGTGTTGTTTGCCTACACTCATAAAAAGGAACATGATTAATAGTATATCATAAGTTATGGTCATCCCTGGATCCTGTTTTAATGTAGTATTAACTCAACCCTCAAAGGCCATCTGTATTCCTTAATGCTTTAATTTGTTATTGCTCTTTTTTTTCATTGGAAAGATTCCTATATTTGAAGCTGAGCTAACATTGAATGATATTATATCTATTAGACAGCTAGCTGGAAAATGTGAGACCCAATTGTGATCTTGTTAAATCCATTCTAATGCTTCTTAAAACTAAATTTCTTGTTACAAGCTTACAAACATATAATTTGGAATAGCTCTTTTAAATGTTACATGCCCTCAAAATAAATTTCAAATTCATACCCCTTTGATTCCACCTGTTCTTCCTTTTGTTGTTAATCTGCTTTAATATCAAAGTCTTTCTTACAAAATGGACATCGTGATAAATAAATGTCAGTAAAGCATACATTACAAAGAAAATGGTCACAATATGTACACTTCTTTGTTCCTTTTCGTTTACAAGACTCATAACTGCACTTTTCAGAACCCTCCTCAACCTTTAGCCACCCTTCTCCAGCACCAGATGTGGGTTGAGGTTGTATCCTCTTTGGATCATCTATAGAAAATATGGGAAGTATATAAATGAATCCCTCTGGGCAAAAAATATGCAATATACATCAAAAGACAAGCTTATTAAAAATATAATAGGAATCTGTTGAAAAGTTGAATTATTCAAAGTTAAATCACTGACACATATAGACGTTTAGATAATATACTGTTTTAAGCCATTTAAAAAAAACAAGATAGTCCACCTATAAGACATTTCATGTTATTCTATATAGTAAAATGTTTAATTCAATAATGCTGTTGACTGCATTTACATTTGTCTAGTCTTAATTGACTATAATCTGCCACCACCTCAATTTACCCACTTCCTTAGCCTATTTACCCCCCCCCCCCCCCCCCACGCCTTCCAGCCTCACCAAGAAAAGATAAAATGTTATCTATGTCAACTGCCAATTGAAAGCACATTCCCCCAATTCGGTCCAGTGTCTTCTACGCCCTCCATGAAACCAAATTTGTGTTGGTATTTCTTTAACAGTTGTGATGAAATACAGCTAGAATAATTCCTCACAATGAGAAAATAAGAGATAGTATGGGGAGGTGGAAAAGGAGACTTTGGCCATTGGTCTCTTTGGATTATAACTTTTGATTTTATATTTCATATCTTTTGCTTTTTGTAATGTTTTTTACTTTTATGTAATCTATTTTTATACATTTGTTCTTTCATATTTTTTTAAAAAAAATTATAATATATTATCCTATCTTTTTTATCACAGCCATCTAAAATCAAAATTGAATACAAGGGAAGTAACTCTTCCAGTCACTTTCATATGGCTGACAGATAGGTATCTGCCTGATGTCAATCAGTATCTGCTGTCACCAGTGTTTAATCATTCATTGCAAACAAAAAATATTGTCCAAGGTTTGTTTTGGTGTTTTACAGCACAACAACACAAGTAGCTATGTTTTTTTTAGACAGATGTAATTGGAGTAAAGTGCCCTGCACAATGACACACCGTATTAGCCCACCAGGGCTGATCCAATGGTAGGATTCAAACCTGCACCCTTTTGGTCACGAGTCCAGTATGATAATCACTGAACTACCATGGTTCCTGCCTCTATTAGTCATCCTTAAAACATTTAAATGAGCGCACCAAGGCCTAATCTACAAACCCAAGCTTTCAGGAGATATGTGCAAGGTGGGATAGAATACTACAATTGGTGATAACAGATTCCTTTTAAGAGTTCCGAGATCATAGTCATACCCCATCATCACAAGTACCTGTAGTTTATTGGAAACTGATATTAGACAATGGGTAACATAAGCAAAGCAACTATAAACAATGGAATATTTTTAGTATGTAATTATAACAAAATATTGGAATGTACTGATAGACTCCACATATTGATGTACATATTCCCTATAATCATCCACTAGCTGATGTAAATTACCAGATTATCATACTTTACTGTTTTAACCATATTGGACCATACTTTTAATATATGTTGGTTTTTTTAACCAGGAAACTTAAATTGGAACATGGGATTTCAACTCCAAGCAACCAAGTATTTAGTGCACTGTACATAAATAGGTAGTCACTGTGAGTCTTTTTCCCATAGAATGGTTCAGAATCATCCCTGAAAACACCAGTTTCCATGAACTGGAGGGTAATTTCAGGTTTACCAGGGCTTTGAAATGATACTAGGATTCTGAAACTGTAAGCTCTCATGGAATTTGTACTATCAAGCTCAAAGGGTAAAAAGGGTCATTTATTCATGCTAATTTTGACAAGACAAATTCAGAAAATATGGCCTCTGAGGGTATACTAAATAGATCAATTATTTTAATATAACTCAATATAATGTGGGGCATTCATGTATATCTGTTCCATTACTCAGATACAAAGTCAATTTCTTCATAAAAGCATTAGAATACTAGATGAAATAGCTGTTACAGATATGCCAAATAAAACCATAACAGAAAAGTTTGAAATACTGATTACCCTCAACCCGTCATCCTGGCAGGCCTATCATATAAAAGGATGAGTATGATCCACTTGAAAGCTATAGATATGTGATAGTGTAAATATCCTTTCTGGCAGTATAAATTTTCAAGAACATGAAGTCATGGAAAAGTCCTGCCAGGAACCATCAAAACTATAATTTTAAGTATAATATTGCTGTTTGTGATGCCATGAGTTTTTTCACCAGTTATACTATATGTACAATTTTACTTACGAAAAATAATCCAATTAAATGTAATGTGTTTGATATGTGACCATCAGGAAAGCTGCTCTATAATCAATCTCTAGGTGAAACATTATGCCGATCCTAATAAATTCCATTTGATGCAAGATGATAAATAGGTTCTTCAAAACAAGAGTTGTTAGTAGAGCAGGAGGCTCTGGTCAGTATTTTTAAGGGCAACCCAGTTGTGTTAGTGTGCACACTTTAGAAATGCATGTTTCATAGCAGCAGGTTAAAAGATGTTGAAATTTGAGCACATAAACCATCTTTAATTAATGTTAAAAAATCCTGGGAAAAAGTCACATTGAACCGAGTTCTGATGTGTGAAATGCTTTCATTCTAAGATGTGGCTTTTCAGTTTAAGTTTGGCAGCAATAGGTTCAAAAACTTTTTGGTATCAGAACCCAGACATAATTGTAGGCTACTTTTATTCAGTCCTGAAAAGAAGGTTACAGTGACTAGTTCTGGTACACAACCTATGTTCATGCTCAGGATGTGAACAAAGTATAAGTTTAATGTTAATATGGTGTAGTAAAGATAAAAGGCTCAGCCCACAAGAGAAGCTTGACACAATTTGTAAGTAATTTTAAATAAATCGCTGTGCAACTAGATTACAGTGACACGGTCTGGGCATGTGTTATCATCTAAGATGCACCATCACCTTAAGTTTGGTACCAAAAGGTGTAAAGGTACCGACATTATCGCATAGGACACAACTGTTAAGCAATTTTCAAAAAATTCATGGAAAGAAGTCACATTTACCCAAGTTTGTGTGTATGATACACCTTTAGTGTAAGTTAGTGTGGTGATTGGTTAAATGGTAGTGGGAATTTGGACCAGTTTTGGTGTAGCAAACACACATCATCCTAGGATAGCACCTTAGTGTAAGTTTGGTGGTGATTGGCTAAATGGTAGTAGGAGATTTGAGCCAAAGCACAATGTTTAAAACAATTTGTTATTTAATCCTCAAAAGTAAGGGTCCCATGTCACCTATTTGGTGTGTAATATAATGTTCATATCCAAGATGCATCCACAATGCAAGTTTGAAATCATAGGTGGAAAGTACATAGTAGTTATAGCCTAACAAAGAGGACAAACTGGAAGCACTTGATACAATCTGGAGGGAAGGACATAGTTTTGTTAATTTTTGTGTAGGTTTTTAACAGCGCTTTTAACACATATTGGGCTATATCATATGGACAGACATAGGAGAATCCTATATATCACCAACTTCTCAAAGCAGGAATATAAAATAAAAAAGAATGTAATTAATGATAAGATATAGATCACCTTCTAAATTTAGCTTAGTAATCTCCAGCAGTCATTGTAACATTAATTATCATGCAGGAAATAAATTCAGACTAAATGTGATGTTAACTAGCAAAATTTTGGGCTTTTCAGGCTGAGCAAATCCCATAGCCCAACGTACCACCGGACTAGTCATTTTTGAAGTCGGGCAAGTAAAATTTTCCAAGTCGCATGTCCGGGACAAGTGCTTTTTAAAAAAAGTCGGGCTAGGTCCTTATTTTTGTGCTTTAATCACTATATCTACCTTTATGTGGCCAATCATGCCCTCCAGGCATACTGAATATTTGATTCTAACCCTCTTCGTGTATACATTTACATCCTGTTACCTGCTTGACTGCATATTGGGCTAAGTGACCAAATTATCGGCAAATCAAAACTAACGTCAAACAAAAGAAAGCCAGTATGATCAATTAGTAGTGTGTTTTAAGTGGCTTTGTTGCATTGAGTTTACTCAAGCCAGATTATCACGAGCGGCTCACTATGATTTTAATCCAGCGAGCCAGTGTAATTAAATTAATGAAAGGTACTGTACGACCGACATCAGTGTTGGGTTTCTTTTATGAACTGATTAAATGACAGTAATGATTCTTTAATTTTTATTGATTATACAGATGATTAACTTCCACGTGTGATTATTGCGCTTGAAGCGAAACAATTATGCTAATTAATAAGCTGTCTCTGTTCGTATTTAAAAGAGAAAATGTATGTTTTGATCACTCTAGAAGTAGTTGTCAAGCAAGCTGATAGTTACTCTGTGATAAAATGAGTTTGCTAAATTATTTTCGCAGGAAGGTAATAACGGTGATTCGGAGAAGGAAAATTTGTTTGAAAGTGAAGGCATAAAACGTAAGACTGATACTGAGTGTGCGGTAGCTATTTCTCCAAAGAGACATAAGGCAACAATCTTGATGGCAAAAAATGTCAAATATGACACTACTAAGAGACAGAGAATTCTTGAAACACACTTAGTGAATACTCCACCTGGTCTCAGTCAATTATGCAAACTATTAGAAATCATATTTTTATAGAGCCCATCCACGCTGAGTGTGAACGAGGATTTAGTTCAATGAACTTAATCAAGACTTCTTTAAAGGAATTCCTTAAACCAAAAAGAGTTACAAATGCTAATGAACATTTCTGCAAATGGACCAGAGCTTGAGGACTTCAACCCAGAGACAGCTATCAACTGCTGGCTTAGTGCTGGGTGCAGGTGGCAGACATATACATGGACATTTTTTCAAATCCATCAGCTAAAACATATATACATGAACCTGAAGGAAGCCAAATGTATAACAACCAAGTTTTTGAAAAATTAAATTCTTTTAAGAAATAATTAGTGTTGTATATTATTTTGTTTGTTTTTCTATGGATTAATTACAGTACATCTCATTAAATCTCGGCAAGTGATGACCATTTTTGGACCAGTGAAAGTAATAGGTGGGACTAGTGAAGAGTAAAGTGGGGACTAGTGATTTTTCTGAAACCACTTGTCCTGGACTAGTGGTTAAAAAAAAAATTTGCTCAGCCCTGCTTTTTCTAAGTAAATTTCTTGGCAATTTTTTTTCTTTACATTTTCACTCATTTAATTCCTATACTATTTCACATGTACAAATACACAGTTAACCTGTTCTCCCGGTAACACCATCACAATATACAATGTATAGTCATTAATTTAATAGTTTATAATTTAATAAACATATTTATGCCTGACTTCCAACTGCACTGGGTCAGACAAGGAGCCTTCTGAATAAGCTAAGATATATATAACATGGAAACATGTATTATGGTTCATAAGCTACACATAAATAAAATATAAATACTTAAACCGATGCTAGTCAAGCAGCAAATGCTGGTTATAATGGCTTTTGTTTGTTATAAGGGAGTAGTACTAACAAAGAGGCGAGCCAATTATGAATTTTTGTGGTTCAAACATAAACAGGCACACAATAATTTTACACAATATTTCAACAAAGTGACTGGAGTAAGTATTATAGGCTAACAGAGACCTTCTTTGCAGTGAGAAGTGTAGTACTATCAAGATGCATCCCCTCACCAAGTTTCATGATTCTAGGAAGGGATAGTATGCATATACCATACCAAAATAGTATGTGGGACATGAACTAAATACAAAAACTTTAACCAAAGCAAGTAAAAGATGAAACATTGTCAAGATGAGGTTCATTTGTCATAAGGGTGTCATACTAACAGAGATGAATATCATCAATTTCATGATTCCTATGAATGAACAGTGGCCTGAGAAATGAACATCAAACACAAAATTTAACCAAGTCAGTGATGTGTGGATCTCAGTGACCTACTTACATGATGAGGCTTTTATTACTCATCAAAATGCATCTGCTCTCAAAGTTTCATGTGCCAGGTATAACTGTATGTATACAGGGATACATGAATCCTATGTGGTCATAAGCTAAAGACTAACAAGAATGAAGTGGCATATTAAATGCCGCCCACCTGGTATTAATATTCCTCAATGCAGGTAACTGACATTTTTGTACAAAAAAAACCACTTTTCTTCTTTCAGTGCACAATGATCTTGCCTTTAAACCTTTTGACTCCAAAGTCAAATAGCCTCTTCCTTATCACAAGTACATCCCATCCACAATGTTAAGTCCATGTAATTGTGTGGAAACCATTGTTTATTTCTTCCAGTCAATGAACTTGACATTTGACCTCCAAAATCAATACAGTTATGCCTTTACCCCACATGCAAGCCATACACAAAGTTTTTGTACCTGTAGATAGTAAAGAACTCAAACTATTGTGCAGAAACCAGTTTTCTTCTTCCATTCACAGTGACCTAAAACCCCAAGTGCAAGCCATCAACAAAGTTTGCTAACTATAGCTGGTGGAGAACTGAAGCCATTGTGCAAAAACAATAGGGTGATAGGCAGTCAGATGGATGAATGGATGGACAGATGAATGGACAAGAGTGTTAGATTGCAGGAAAAACAGATGGAGGGATGAAAAATATCACAACACAATATGCTCCACTTTATGGCAGGGCAGATAAAACTTAACCTAAGCCAGTAAAATGTGACAAATGTTGGTCACAGTGACTTCAAGCATGCGCAGTGCCTCGATAAATAAGCTTAAGAACACAAAATTTACCCTAAGGTCAGTGAAGGCATGAAATATGGGTCTCAGTGACCTACTTTTGTCATAAAGGGGTAGTACTCCTCAAGATGCAGTCTTCTCACAAAGGTTTCATAAATTCAAAGCATAACAGTATGTATACAGGATGCAAGAAAGTCTATGTAGTCATGAGCCCAATGCAAAAACTAACCTAACCAGTAAAATGGTGACAAATGTTGGGTCACAGTGACTTCAAGCATGCGCAGTGCTTGATAAATAATGCTTAAAACACAAAATTTACCCAAGTCAGTGAAGCATGAAATATGGGTCTCAGTGACCTACTTTTGTCATAAAGGGGTAGGTACTCCTCAAGATGCATCTTCTCGACAAAGTTTTCATAAATTCAAGAGCAATAATAGTATTGTACATCAGGATGCAGAAAAAAGTCTATGTAGTCATGACTAAATGCAAAAACTTACCTAAAGCCAGTAAAATGTCAAATGTATGTCACACTGACATTTATTTTGTATGGGTGCAGTACTAACAGAGATGCATACACTCATCTAGTTTGATCATCCTGGTATAAACAGTGGTCAAGAAATAAACTTAAAACTCAAAAATTTAAACCAAAGTCTGCATGAAATATGAATCTTAGTGACATCCTTTTATGATGAGAGTACTCTTCAAGATGCATCTCCATATATACACAATTTCGTAATTCCAGGTATAACACAGGGCTCGAAATTAGCAGTAGACTGCCAGCCCAAGTCTAGAAAATTTCCTGTTGAACTTGTAGCTTTCATCATTTCAGTAGTTCAATGACTAGTCAAGTTTCAGTTGTCACAAAGTCAGCATTTGTGAGAAGTACTAGTGAAGATTAGGCAGGACTAGTTCATTTCTCAGTCTACCAGTCCTTCTGGCCAAAAAACATTTATGATAATTTCTAGACCTGTAACAGTATATATACCCACACATATATATATAAGGAAGCAGAAAAGCCTACGTGGCCATAAGCTAAATGCAAAAACCTAACCTAGCCAGTACAAATTCGAAATTATGTCCCACTGACCTTCTTTTCTTGCATTAGTGTGGTACTAACTAGAATATATCAAGTCACCTAGTTTGAATGATTCCAGCATCAACTGAGATTGAGAATTGTACTTAAAGTGCAAAATTTCACTAAAGTCAGTGAACATGAGAATATGGGTTTCACGGATCTACTTTTTTAAAATGAGGGCATAATCCTCAAAACTCATAAATTTAATAAATTTCAAGGTATAACAGTGATCATTAGCTAAATGCAAAAACTTAACCTAAACTAGTAAAATATGAGATGTATGATCACAGTAGACAATTTTTTCGCATTGGGTGTGCTTCTAGCAGAGAGTGCATACACTCATCAAGTTAGTTTGATTCTAGCATAAAGACTGAGCTTGAGAAACAAACTTAAAATACAATATGACTTTCATGTACCAATTTGTGAAATTCATTGTAGGGCAATAAAAATGTTTTAACATTATTTGTGAGTGAGAACTTTCTGTAACTTTCACCTGATTTTTGACTTCGAGCCAGGCTTAATTTTTGTTTCTCCTTTTCCTTGCCTGTCATCAGTATTATGCTTTGTTAAGCTCTTGGGAATGCTTTAACAAGATGGAAGACTAATAAGAATACTCATTGAGATCCACCAAATGGATTTCCTTTACATTCATTCCTTCCCTCTCGACTCGACAACCTCTTTCAAAGTTTTTGCAAATAGTCGACTACATTTTAATGTAACATCTTTACTGGCAGTCTTGCAGACTTGCTGAAGAGTAGATTAAGATGTCTTAGTTTTAAACCTGCTATTGGAATATTGCTGCATACATGATCTCTCAGATGGTTTGTACCAAGCTATTTATACCTGAACTCAGTGTTTCAGAGCACAAGAAAAAATAGGGATAAGCAGGGCTGTTTTTTTTAAAGCTGGAAAATGTGGTTCAACTAATCATGAAAACTCCTTTTTACAGGAATAAACAGGTTCCACACTGCAAGTCACAAATGTTATCTGAAATTGCAGTTCAGGACATGGTTTGCATGCTGCCTCTACACGTTCATGAAGTACACAGAATTAGATGGACCAGGCTGCCCAGGCCAGTATATAACATCAGAGCACTAGATGTGTCATTAAAACTACATAGATCACTGAAAAGAAGAGTAAAAACACAGAGTGAGACCTAACCTCTCCATGATGTCTAGTATATATTAAATGGATATAAAAAAATGTCTCCAAAATTTGTATTTGAAGACAAGCAGGGAAAACTAGGGCCACTCGAAACCCTGGTTACCTGGCCCCCATTTCATTGGTATCCAAGCCACCATTTCACTAAACATTTAGACTTTTCCTCACATTAAAATTTGTACATATTTTTCTTATCACTTGATTGGCAACAATGATTTTTCAGTGAACAATCAGAACACAGCAAGAACAGAATTTTAATTCTCCTACAAAAAGAGTCTTGCCCTATCTCTGAGAGAACTTGTAAAGATTTCTTCAAAACCAAGAAATTCCCCAACTCTTTTCTTCAATAAAGAAAACTTTCTGTAAGGTTCTTCTCAGCCTTCCAACTATCTCTACATCTAACAAAACATGCCAATATATTCAAAAATATTGCAAATATAATAATTTATATATCAATTTGTGAAAAATGTTTTGGATAAAGTTTGTGAATTGAGCCATGTTGTCATGTGAACTTAAAAAATTAAAAATGCTTAACCGCTATCAAGGTTGATATACAGACATAATACTGAGACAGCTTCTTCTATCTCTGAAAAATGCTTCACACTCTAAAAATATAATAACTGATTTATCAGCAGCAGTGTTCAATCAAAATGACAATTACTGTAGACAACAGTTTAATCTTGGGAAAATCTCAAAAAACTACATTTAAGATGGTTTTCCCCAGATGTCATTGCGGTACCATTGGTATACTGAAACAAAAAAAAAAAATACTAAAAATAAACTGATCAGGAAAACAGGAATAATCTAACCTCAACATCTTACAAATTATGTCCCCACATTATCAGCTTATGGTGCCATTCTTCTAGCATTTAAAGAAATCAATTCTGTATCCAAAGCACAAAACAATTGTTTGCAATAATTGCTTTAATTTCTGGATTTTGTAGGGTGTGACGTTCTAAAACTATTTACAGGTTTTGGTATTCTGTTGAAGTACATGCACTTCCAACAAGTAAACTGTATTTTTAAAGCACAATTTATTTAAAGTAGGAATAGGAAACTATTTTAATGTACATGTAATTACTTGGACATATAAGCAACACAAAAAAGGACTGAAAAGTACTTCAAAATCATTGCAGAAGAATTATTAAACAGAAGAGGACCTTGCTACATTTTTTTTTTCCCATTTTTGATCCTACTGTGCAAAAAGGGAGTTATTCAATATAAAAAGTTTGGTTATGGGCCTTTTTCAAAAGGTTTGATATGTTAATTTTATATATTAGTTTTCTAAATATTATTTTATTTTTACTGATTTTATTTAAGCAATATTCTGAAAAATTATGTATTATATGACAGTTTCATGACTTGAAGAATTAAAAAGACATTTTTTAAGATGCAAGGTATTTTCATGAAACAGGCTTTACCATATTATTGACGGTTTTGCAAGGAGGTATCTTCCCTTGCATAATGGTAAATCTGATGTATCTTTAAATGAGTGACTTTTCAGGGAAAATTCTCTGTCTTTTTTTTTTTTATTCACTGATGGAAAAATGTGGCAACATATAAATCTGGGGTAAAACTTCATTTTTTCGTTATAGATGCTAAATGATCTTCTGTTTGTATTTCTATATTAAAATCATCATTATTTAAAATTGTTGATTTAAACATGCTTAGGGATCCTTTTATATGTACAATTTATGTATGTGCTTTGCATCTTTGTAATAAAAACACTCATACCTGGCCGAATGGCTGCACACAAGTAAATTCAAAGTAAGTATGAAAAACCAAAAAAAAATACAAAGTAAGTAAGTTTTGTAATATTGCAGGAAGTAAATCTAGATACAGTTTTTATAGAAATCATGTGCAAGTTTCACAGGTGTAACAAGCAGTATTTCACAAGAATCATATATTCAAATTTTTCCCTCACTGACCATGTATCATGAATTGCGTATAACAATTTAAAGCTGACTCGACTTAAACACTACTCTATATCAAAATAGGAAAGAAAAATTGACTAAATGCTTTATATGATGTTTAAAAGTATTAATTTAATGACTTATTACTTTAACTATTACACAAAGAAACTGCCAATGGCAGTGTTGTTGGATTGCAAGGCTTTGGTTTGCGTAAATGGTACAGTTCTCCCCATGATGCATCTGCTTACGAAGTAACATTACTCTATAGGCAATATTATCCAATAAACTAGGTTAAAACATAAAGGATAATGCAGATAAATAGAGCACGAAATATAGGTCAGGGTGACCAAGTTTTGACTGAATGGTGTAGTATTCCTCATGACTCATCTAAATACCATGTAAAATTACCCTGCAAGCAATAGTGTGATGATAACTAATCACACTGGTTGATGCAAATCAATGAAGAGTAAAAATAGGTCACAGTGATTCAATTTGGACTAAAGGGTGTAGCAATCCTGATGATACATTTATGATACATTTACATAAAGCTCTCCCTCACTAAAATGTGGAATTTGGGGTCCATAACTGCCGGCTGGGCATTATGTATTGAACCATAGTATAATGCAAACAATTAAAATCCATGAAATGTTTACATGCATATGTGGTGTATCAATAAAAAACTACCCAAACTAATGCTGATGCTCAGAAATACTAGTGTCATTGTCTGACCAATGTGTTATGGATGCACAGCTACATGACCTGATCGGACACATTTGATTTTCACTGACAGGAACTTTTAGAGTAAACAATAGATAACACTGACTGAATACAATCATAGAGGCTAATTAGAGACAAAGCAGATTTTAGTTCTGTTGATTGCTTGAATAAAAAAGTTTCACTAACAGTTAAACACATAAATACTGAAAATAGTTTGTGTTTTTTTTTAAACATTAAATGGGGGTCCATAATATTTTGTGCAAATTAATATCACCAAACAACAAATACAACATAATCCAAAAAGTGATACCTTTGTGTCACCGAAAATCTTTAAAAGCAACTCTGCTATCACTTTAACCTTGATCACAAAGTTAAAGTGATTCAAAATATGTCACAGAATGACTTGTCTTCACTTTGTAATCAATCATTCCCAGCTATAAACTGAACCCATCATGTGGTTTAGGAATGACAAGCAAAATGAAAAGCTTGAAAGAAACAATAAATGCAAATTTTCTATGACTTTGTCCTGTGAATCAACAAATATCCGTGAAGTGGTTTAGAAATATCTTCAAATGAAAAAACATTAACCAAAGCCATATTGTTAATCTTCTATGACTGTGACCTTGACCCAAAGATCATAGGCATGAGTGAGTGTGTCACAATGAATTCTTAATGATTCTTTCCAAGTATGAACAGCAAGGGATTTAGGAAAACATGCAAATGAAATACTTGAAGCAAAACCTTAAGTGCAAATCTTCCATGAATGTGACCTTGACCCCAAGGTCAAAGGGGCAAGTTGGGTGTATCACATGTTGGATTGTATTAGATTCATAACTATTCACCCAAGTATAAACAGAATCAATTAGGGGTTTAGGAAAAATTTGCATATGAAAACTTATACCTTAATAAAAATTGTGGATGTCAACACTGCTACTGCTCGGTGGAAAAGTAAACTGTTTCCACAAGTGTGGGCTCACACAAAAATGACTGAATCTTTTACTGCCCCAATCAAAGGCATGATGATTTTCTCCATTTTCTCTTTCTTTGGCACATTCAAAGAACCTGAACATAGAGATGCTATTAATTTATCCATATCTTCATGGTTTTCAAACTTTTCACATTTAATGTGGATTGACATGGTCTATGTTGGTTGCTTTTTAATGAACCGCCTGTTTTGCAGATGAATACATCTCCACTGGAACCAGATTTAGCCCTGTGAAAATAAAGAAGCAAATATACAAATTCATTCTTATTACATTTAAGCTTCCTTTGTTATAAAAAAACAACCATTGCAAATTAAAGAACGTAGACGACTTTTAACTAATCTGAGCCTACATTTGTTAGACTAAACCTGGCAGTAAGGAGTAGGGACTCCAAGCTAACTAATGGCCCAAAATAAATGGGAAAAATTAAATCTTATAAAGTTGGATTTACTTGACTTGTGTCAGTACACAATAGTCAAACATTTCTTAAGGTACATAGCCTTGGTAAATTTATGGATGTTAACTGGGTAAAAATCTCTGTAATCTCTCAGTTCTTCCTGAGTAAGAATCTCCAGATCTTCTTGTTATTCTAACCCAAGGTCATGATACAATAGCTACCTATGGATACAGAAAACTAATCTAAATCCCTTCAGTAGTGAATATACAATACCTCGATCCTAATGGATAATCAAGTATTTAAGGGCCTGAACAAGAGACCGAAGTGGGCCTCATATCACTCACTTGGCTTACATAGCTTTACACAGTTGACCATTTCACTAAGCATGCTTATGTAGTAGTGTAAGAATGCATCCTATGTAAACTATCTCCCAAAACTTTATATCAAGGTTGATTTTAATAGTTTACTATATCCTTATAAAAATTCTTTATAAAGATAAAGGCATAATTAATATGCAAAGTCTATTGCTCATAAAAAAAGTCATCTGCAATCTTTATGATAAAAAATCCAGCTGATCGCAAATATGATTTCAAAAGTGGTAACAAGCCCAGCCAATCAAAGGCAAGATCACCTCATTCATTTACATTGATCATAGCTCAGTTTTGAAATGCCCAAAATCTTGATGATACAAGATCATGTTTCAGTTTTGATCAAATTCAAATCATAATGATGACTTCCAGAGTGGTAATAAGCACTGCCATTCACATGCAAGATCACCTCAGAAATATGCATGTATCTTGCTCATTATCAAACGTGTACAAGATCGTGATGATATAAGCATAGGTTTGATCAAAATCAGATAAGAAATATGAATTCCAGAGTGGTAACGAGCTCAGCTAATCAGATGCAAGATTACATTGGCATGGATCTCACTATTTATCTAACCCATCCAAGATTTTCATGATATGAGCCCAAAATTTCAAGTTTGATCAAAAATCAGATCAAAAGTATGTCTTCCCAGAGTGGCAACAAGCTCAACTAATCACATGCAAGGTCAACTAATTCATTTGTGTGTATCAAACCTGTACACAGTTCTTATAATATAAGCATATATTCCAAGTTAGATAAAAATTGGATCAAAAATATGCCCTCGGAGTAGTAACAAGCTCAACCAAAGAAATTGCACATTTACCTCTTTAATATGTATGGATCTCACTCACTACTGAACTAATTCAAGATCTTGATGATATAGGCATATTTTCCAAGTTTGATCAAACTCAGATTAGAAATCTGGCCTCCAACATGGTAACAAAATCAGCCAATCAGATGCAAGATTACATCATTAATATACACGGATTTCACTCATTATTGAATCCATCCAAGATCTTGATGATAAAAGCCCAAATCTCAAGTTGGATCAAAAACTGGATCAGAAATATGACTTCCAGAGTGGCACCAAGCTCAGCCAATCACATGCAAGATCAACCAATTAATATGCATGCATCTCACTCATTATCAGACCTGTAAAAGATCTTGATGATATAAGCATATATTCTAAGTCTGAAAATCAAATCAGAAATATGGCCTCCAGAGTGATAATAAGTTCAGCCAATGAGATGCAAAATCAATGGATCAGACAACATGGACTCCAGAGTGGTAACCAGCAATTGTTGATGGCTAGGTGAACAAGATTTTAAGATGGGCCACCATGGTGGCAATATTGGATGTTAGTTTCATGGCAATCCTCCAGATAGTTTAGGAGGGTACCAATAACAAACTTGTGCAAAGAGGGCAGAACAGACAGATTGATGGAAGATGGGACAACAGGCCATCCTACAAGCTCTTCTGTTTTATGACCTACAGAGCTTAGAAAATATTGCTTACAGACATCCTCAGAAGGCAACAGCTTTCAGCAAGATCAAGATGTTGCAATCCAAATTTGAAGGGTCAATCATAATTGGCACCAGGACCATGAAGATGAAGTTTTTTATAAACCCACTGTACCAAATTCAAATGGTCTTGATGCTATCTCAGGGACAAACAAAACATCAGAGATGGCGTGTATTTTAATGCAGGTAAATAACTCTGGAGTACTTAAAATCATACATACTTTAATAAGCTAGAATTATAATATAAAATTTTAGCAAAAAACAAAGTCGTGTGCATTTCTCCATTGATATATCAATCTGGTACATTTTCATTTTTGTATATCCTACAGCAGAATACACACAAAACTCTGACTTCAGAGTGAAGCAGCAGGTTTAATGAAAGTTAAATCCAAGTATCAAGGATATTCCTCTATCAAATATTGTAAACAAGTTTTAGTTGCCATTATCATCTTTCTACCCCGTCATCGAATTATGAAAAGCAACATGAAATTGGGAATCACTGTATGTATTCAACATAAGCTAATATGAAGAGGTATATAACAGTAATTCAATCATATTTTCATGGTTACCATAGAAATGGATAAACATTTACATCGGGTCAATCAGTCTATAAAAAAAACTTTTTGTAACCAGCTGATGAAGACATGCAATATGATACAGATTTTTGTTTTGTTATATCATTGGTAGTAGAGGTATTACAAAAATCAGGGTCCCCATTACTACTCAAATATCCTCGGATGCACCCTCTTTTAAGTTTGTTCTTGATAGGTGCATTTAAATACAATTTACAAACCATTCAATAAATACAGCGGAACAAAAAGAACTGAATCCCACATAATGTCCATCCTCCTTTTTATGGTTTGGGTATAATATATAAAACATGAGTCCCTTGAAAAAAGAATTTCCAACGAATTCAAAATAAAACCATTTCTTCCATTTAACTGCGAGTGTTGAAAACATCTCTGATAATGATATTCTTCAGCAATATCAAGATTCTCAAATTAGCTGATGAGGTGGACATATTGGATGGTTAGATTGGTACAATTTTCAATTAGGAACAAACTGATCCTCATTTAGAACCAAGAAGACATCAGAAGAAGTTTTCTTGCTGAAATCTCATATTGATATGACTTTTCCATTTTGGAGGTGTATAGATAATAAGATTTTCAAGATGGCTGCCATTGTGGCCATATAGATATCAGATTGGGCATCATTTCCATTTAGGATCAACTGGTCATCATGAGAAGTGTTCTGGTGAAAGCACAATATCAATATGACCAGCCATCTACAAGAAGTAGCAATAACAAGATTTTTATTATGATCATTGTCATGGCCATATTGGAAGTCAGATTGGCACCAGTTTCATTTACAAGGCAACTAGACATCATAAAAAACAATCTGTCATTGAAAACATCATTGGCTGCACATGACCATTTCATTCAGAAGTGTTATCACAAGATTTTCAATAGCGACGTACTGTGGTCCCCATATTGGATGTCGTGAGCAGCACCATTTTCATTTAGGCCCAAGCAGACATCATAAAGAGTCTTCTGGTGAAAACTTCATGTCACTACGACTTTCCATTAGGCAGAAGTAGCGATAAGATTGTTGATGGTGGTTGCTGTGGTGGCCATACTGGACATTAGATTGGGCACTGTTTTTATTTAGGACTGACTAGACATCAGAAGAAGGTCTTTTAGTTCAAATCTCATAGTTGATATGACCATCCATTCAGGTGGAGTAGTGATAAGAAGATTTTCAAGATAGCCAATGGTGGTGGCAATATTTCAATGTCTGAGTGACACCATTGTCATTTGGGGCCCTAATAAACCTATGATATGACTGTGTGTGTAAAGTTTTATGGCAATCCCCCAAATAGTTTAGGAGGAACAAAGATACCAAACTTGTGCTAACAGACGGACAGACAAAAGACAACAGACATTGAACGATGGACAACAGGCCATTCCATAAGCTCTTCTGGGTCGTATGACCAGTATCAGTTAATAAAGCCACATACAGTATATTCCTTTGCTAAGTCAGAATCAAAGTTCTAATACTATTCAACAAATATATGATATGATCCTAATCCTAGGAAATAAATCCCAACTTATTATTTGGCTGCGCATAGTCAGTCATATCTCATTGTTCTAGTCTGTATTTACATTTTTAAATTGCAGTTCGTTTGTTGGTTTTTAATGGTACAATTAAAACACAATATTGGATACATCATGCTGCGGACATGTGAGATAAGGTCTTCCCCTGGACGCATCGAGGCTGCTGACTCAAGCTGGCCTGGTTGGGGACCAAACCCAGGGGACCCATGGATTATGAGTTCAACACTCTACCTGTTGAGCTTTCACAGCTCCCCTGATTTACAGTGTGTGTTAAGGAGACTAGATAGAAAACATTTCAAACAGATAAATCAGCACTTGCAAGTGACTTATATACATGTAAAAAACATCTTTACTTTCTACTTTTTTCATTTCTAAGTGGTGGGAAACACAACATAATGGTGACCCCCAGAACTGGACAGAAAATCCACAATTTCACATCCAAGAGCCACAAAAATCTACAAATAAGGTAGAGTATTGCAAACAGACATGATACACCTGACTTATACCCTATTCCCTAACAATGACTTTTACCTCTAAGCTATAGAGCTTGACTATTGTATGATAAGGTCTAGAGTTGGGTAAAGTTTTATAATCTGTAGTAAGTTAAAAAGTGACAGCGCTGGATAGGGAAACACACTACTGACTGTACATTATCCATTGTTGTGACCTTGATCTTGAGGGCAGAGGGGTTTGATTGTAAAATATGCAAGAAACTGTCAAGTCAAGCCATACAACAGGCTGAAGTTTCCTTAACATATCTTCACAGGTTTAAATGTCACACCCATATAGGGATAGAGATCAGTTGATTTATATTTTCCCTTGCATGACCTTCACCATTAAGCTACGGGCATGGCTATGGTACTTGACACAGTCTAGTCATGATCATTAACATATCTTCAGTAGTTCAAAAGTTATCATCCTGCCCAGGATACAAGTCACAGAATTACATTTTCTCTTGATGCAACATTGACCTTACAGGCAGGGTGTGTGGCTATGGTACATGACACACAATCAAATTGTGATATATGATTGGGCAAAGTTTGATTAAAATATCTTCAGTGGTTTAAAAAGTTATACTCTGATCAAGCTACATGTCCCAGAATAACATTTTCCCATGGTCATAGCCTTGATCTTTAGGCAGAGGGCCTGTATGGTATGCAACACATCATATCATCATGATAATATAGTTGGGTAAAGTTTCATGAAATTCTCTCCCAACTGTTATAAAGTTATGTAGCAGACATGCAAATGTCAAAGGACAGACAGACAGACAGACAGACAATGCCATAATATTAATAATGCCCAACTAAGATGGACATATACAAATCCTGAACTATACTGTGCATGATCAAGCTTTGATTTTCAGCATCCAAGAGCAGACTTTGTTTCAAAATTTTCTGTACATGCTATTTTGCATCATCTACATGTAAGTTATGAACAATGAGAAGTTAATCATTTTTATTGGTTGTGATTTACATTTTTTATATTTATTGACAGAAACATGGAGAAAAACAATGAAGTTTAAAGAAGTTTCACAACTTAAGAGAAATGAAAACAAAATATTTAATTATGCCACAAATCAGCAAATGCATTGAAAAACTGCTGTTTGCAGAAAAATCCACAAGTGCAAGTCACCCCACTGCAGTTGTGTTGAAAAGTAGATGCACTACATTCTAGAGTTACACTTAGTACAACATAAGAAACATAAAGCACATATTTTTAATTGCAGATAAAGATGCCCTTAATTATTTTTCACCTTAAGCAGTTTCCTGTGTAATCACACTAAAATGGTTTTTTACTGAAAAAGTCTATGTTCAAAATGCATACCAAAAAAAATGTATACAAAATATATAACATTATTTCAGTGGTCTCAGAATTTAATCTAGTCATCTACATATGGATGTGAATATAATTACAAAATTCTTATTGTCTACATCAAGAATTTACCATGTAAAAACTGCAAAAGTTTTTTTTATTGAAAAGTCACTGTGACAGTCTTCAAATAAACTAATAGAAAATATAAATTGTTCATTTAAATAGTCTTAAAATGATTCAGTTGCTTTAAATATGCTTATCAAGTTTAACTTGTCAGCCTGGTTT
Source organism: Margaritifera margaritifera (assembly GCA_029931535.1). NCBI lineage: Eukaryota > Metazoa > Mollusca > Bivalvia > Unionida > Margaritiferidae > Margaritifera > Margaritifera margaritifera. Next base: position 25,446 of record JAQPZY010000048.1, read on the forward strand.
TTCTGTAATTATACTGGAAACAGGTTCTGAACAGACTTGTGGATTTATGGATTATACCTTCTTTCTGCTATCAAAGTGGAGGCATTATAAATTAGAGGTGCAATAGAATTATTCTGTACTAATTGTTACGTGCAGAATATCTTTATGTCCCATGTAATCACAGGTCCTGTTTGAAAGCAGCAAGATGAAGAATACAACTGAATTAATTCTATTAGAATAAACTTTCAAGGAAGCTGTTACCAAATTAACTATTAATGGCAGTCTCATTTAAATTTTAAATTACACATGTAAATTTTGAAAGTACAGTAATGTTTATCTGGACCAAATTCAACAGGATTAATGGTTGCTAATCCCTGTAATCTGGAAAAATTCCTTAGCAGAAAACTCCATATAGAGGACACTAGCTCATAATGGACAATGATTTCTTTAATTCTTTCACACATTTAACCTCTAAAAAGAACACCTATCAATAAAGGAAAATTTTGATGGTCCCTTGAGTGTCCATTATAGACAGATTTCATTCATTTCATAACTTAAACTAGTTCATCAGAACTCCCATTGCTCTGAATGATATTTCTGTCTCAAGGAGGTAGAGTTTGGATCATGCATTTCGACTATAATATACATAAGCAACCACCATTTCACAGATTACCTAATTGGCTGAAAATAGCTAGGGGTGATGCTGTGTTAAATCCATTGAAGACTGCTGTGGGAGAGCCCATTAGACTAATTTGCATAGGTAAAGTATACTAAGTGGAACAACCCAATTCCCTTGAAGTTATGGTAAATCAAAGAGATGTGTGTTGAAGAACAAGTTATTACATATCATTGCCTTGAATACGAATTTTTAAGCCATCTTATTAAAAATTATTGGCACGTTTGTGATCAGTGGCAACATTTCTTGTGAACTCAGATTTCAGCTCCATATATAAAACACGATTTTTGGTAGAACAGTTTACAAGTATGATTTTTTTAAAAGTCAAAATGTTGAAAGTTCAGCTGTAATTCAAGAAGGATAAAGTCAACTGCAAAATGAGCAAAGCAACATCAAAACTAAATTTAAGAACTCTCTGGACGGAGTTTGACTTTGTGAAGTGAAGTAGCAAGTCGGAGCATTTTATTTTTTGAACATTCTGGAATGTACAACATCCATCAATGTAGCAACATCATCCCAACAATCTCACAAGCAATGCAGATGCAGAAAGATCATTTTCTGTGCAGAAAGAAAATTCAAGAAGATCTTCGGGGAAGTCTGAACAACAGTACCATCCAGCCACTAATAGTGCAAATATGAACACAAGATGACACTTGCATTACCTTCAGAGCACCCCTCCCCCCAAATTCACACACACACACAGAACTTATTAACAGCAGCAAAAACTTCATCTAATTAAGAAAATATACCAATGTCCAATGGATTTTAAAACCAGAAACTTTGGTATACTTTTTGGGGGGGTATTTAATGTCTGTGTGTTGTGATTATGTGAGTGTGGGCACATGTGTGTATGTGTGTGGTGATAGTATTGGAAAATGCTAAGTCTACCAACTATTTTTTGTTTGTAAGACTTAGCATATTAAATGCTTCAAAGGAAACATATATTTTTCTTTTTCATCAAATTTGCTATTTCCAGTAATTTTATATAGGCTTATAGGAAAAGATAACTGATGATGTTGCTACTTTTGGATCATGCACACTGGACCCCACTTGGGATCTCAAACACACTTCTTTAGGTCCCCAAAAACCCACCAGCACTGTCTGGGAATATGGCAGTTATAGGCAGCATGGACATAATTATAATGAGGATGTACAAATGAAAATAAAGTTTCAAATTCAAAGTAAAATTGGAGCTGTCCACACATCCAGTGTGCTAATATAGTGCAAAATAACCCCTCCTATACTTAAGGTGAATTAAATGTGTACACTCAGTAGAGTATACATCAAGGACACCTTAGAAGGCATCCTCTCCATAGTATTTGCTTTCTTCACCTTTTGGATTGTATACAGTATTCTATGTTTGAACATTAGCAAATATAAGATTACTTACAAGACTCTTTACATACCAAACTTTGGTAGCTTTATCGCAAATCTTTCTTAACAAATATTTCTTGTTTACATGGATTTCCCTCTTTCTATCTTTAGCCATATTTTTTATAAATGGGATAGAAACAAGCTAAGCTAAATGGATAAATATTAGGATTGCAAAAAAGACATGGCCTACACGTTGTGCCAACGATCAAAGCATTGCTGTAAAATGTGACCTTGACCCCAAGGGCAAAAAAGATGAACAATCACATTTTGCAGAACTGTCTTAGCTTCATAATTATTCATCCAAAAAATTCATCAAGGGTTAGGAAAAATAAGCTAATGAAAAATATTTTACCAAAACCTTAATGCAAAATTTTCTACAAATGTGACTTTGACCTGAAGATCAACAGGGCACAGGGTTTGAGTGAGTATTGCTGCTGAATAATCTATCAAGGAGTCTAGGAAATATAAGCAAATGAAAAAAAATTAACCAAAAACTTACTGCACATTTTTTATGACTGTGACTTGACCACAAAGGAAAAAGTGGCAAGCAAGCATGTTGTAGAATGAATTGTGTTAGGTTAATAATAAGTCATACCAAGATTGATGAGAATCTACCATGGGGTTTAGGAAAAAGTGCAAATAGACTAAACTTAAACCAAAACCTTAATCTGTTGATAAACAATGATGTCAACGTTGCCGCCATTGCAAAAGTAACTGCTATGCCACCCTTACCAACTAATGTGGGCTCCATAAATATAGTATCTTCATAACTAATTTCCTGAAAAGAATAATGTCTGTTCCTCAGCAGTTTTCTCCTGCAAAATTTGCATTCTCTTTGGTACTTTTTAAAGTTCCAATACGCATCATGATGTACTCTAGAGTTTCTAGAGTTTTTGATGTACTCTAGAGTTTCTAGAGTTTTTGATGTACTCTAGAGTTTCTAGAGTTTTTGATGTACTCTAGATTTTCTAGAGTTTTTTGATGTACTCTAGAGTTTCTAGAGTTTTTGATGTACTCTAGAGTTTCTTTTATCAGAGGTCTATAATGTCTCATTTGAAAGCAGTCTGTAATCAAATATTTTTAAAAATGTGCACATGTTGCAGACAGTCAAATACCTGCACTCTAGTAAGGAAAATGACAAGCGATGTGATTTTATATAAAATAAAACAATGAAGAACCTTGATACCGCTACTAATAACTTTGATGCTTACTTTGATAACTCTCTGACAATAACCTTAGTGCTTACTTTGAGAATCTCTCTGACAATATCCTTGACATGCTCAACTTTGATAACTCTCTGTCATTAACCTTGATGCATACTTTGATACCATTTTTTGAATTCATCTTCATAACTGCTACCTCCTGCCTTTCTGATAGCTTGTGCAACCTGCTCTTTCTTTTGAATGCTAAAGTCATATCAACTTCACATAGCAACAGCATCTACATCCTTCACATCAACTATGGAGGCAGGCATAGACCTTGACACATGTCCTTCTCACTGAGTGGAAATGTAGAGATCTTGTAACTGTTACTGCTGTGCTGTGAAGCAACAGGATTTCCACTTGGACACTTGTGGGGATGTACAGTCTTTCCAACTGCTGAGCAGATCCTGCAAAAACAAATCCCATTTCTGATGATAACCTGATACACATGAATAAAGTAACCAAGAAAACTCCCGAGAAATATTAACTATCAAGATGACACTAGGGGAACAATTACCTCTCAAAAACTAGTTTCCTATTTACATCATAGATTTACAAAAATATGACCCAATTTGTAACAGCTTATATTGTACATGTATCTAAGATCTTCTGATTATACAAGGTTCATAGCATCCAGTTATTATTTTAAATTATGATGGTAAAGATGAATTAAAAATGCAGAAATAAATAACTACAAAATTTACAGTTTACAGAAATTGAAAAATTAAATTTAGTTCATGAATGCAATGAACACTTAATATGTGGTCAGAAACTGGCTGGACATAAAAATTGTAACACGAAATCAAACTCTATAATTCTGATAATAAAATAACATTGCCCAGAAAACTGATTCTTGGAGATATTTTAGGATTTTCGATCAATCACTTTATAGCTTTATAATAATCAAATCAAAATTGATGAACTGTCTGATTTAGCAGTAACGTTTCTGTATGCTTATAACTCATACCCAACTAGAACAGCGCTGACTCAGATCTGCTGTTGTTTTATACACCAACAGATCCTGGTCAATGTCATTAATCAAAGGTCATTAGAGAAAAAAAAAAGAGCATAATTCCTGATCTGCCAGCACATTATGTGACTGCAGATCATGGTTTACACTGTCTGCAGTTGCGTGCTCATTATACATGGCTATCTTTACTCAACAGAGTACAAGTTAAAATGGTTGCAATTTTATATTTATATAACTTGTGACAGTTTTCTATTAATCTCTATTTTGAAAATGACATTTTTTTCAGCACTTGCATTGTAGCCAAGTATTTATTTAATTATAGCAAAGTTTCTGTTATATATTCTTAGTAAAATATATGTGCAAACCTAACAGTGGGAAATAAATTTCTCCTGGTTTAATTGAAGCATGTAACATGTCACTTATGTGCACATATCCATACCAGAAGTAGAATTGTCTGGACTCTTGTTATTCTGCTTCCATCTTCCATATGCGTCTCTGATTTCTTGTAAAATATCTTTAGAGATGTCCACAAAGTGAATTTCCCTCACTTTAGTTTGATGATGTTCATCATAATCAATGACACCTTTAATGTACATATCTGCACACATTTTCTTGGGTACCCCAAAGATGCCTGAAATCATACAATTGGAAAATAGGATAAAACTAGAAATTCAAGTCCTGCAGTTTGACCTTGGGTATTTGTTTGTCATTTATTCTGTAACACTTTCTACCCACCCACCCCATGTAACCAGCCATCATTCATAGCTTCTCTTCAGAAAATGGAACATAATTATAAAACCATAATCCACATATTGGAACATTAAACATCTTTAATAATATTTTATGTATGATCAACTTCTGAATGTGTTTTTGTCTGTTCTACTTCTAAAAAAAAGTTAAATAATATATTTCTCTATTATCTCAAAAAAATGCCCTTTGTTACAAAAAGTGCCCCTTCCTTCAAACAAAAGTGTCACTTGTGCTAAAAATGCACTCTTACCCTTCCCTCTGTAAGATAATTCCTAGCTGGAACACTTATAATATACCCACACACACATGAAAAAGTTTACTTTCCCAGAGCCACTCTGATATATTGCATAGCCACAGCACAGCTTTTAGAGTGACATCTGAGGTAGTATAAATCTGCATAACTTTTCACTTGTTTCCACATATGTTGTGCATTTCATTGAAAAATCAAACAACTTTTGTGTCCTGTTACACAATGGCTCTCATAACTTAATGATACATAACAATGGAAAAGTGTAAGGAACATGTACACAACAGTACATTGTGATTTGTTGTTGGATAATGCCATATGTACACAAACAGTCGGTTATTATTGTTGGACTTGAAATATATTTACACAACAGTATTTGGTGTCTGTTGTTGGCTTGGTGTATATTATACAGGGTAATAAATAGTCAAAAGTGAAGGGAAGCATAATTTTAATTAGTTAATGACTAATTATCTGTATAATTAAACAATACTGGGAATAGAAACTAGATTCATTTATCAACCCACTCATTCTTTATTTGTATTTTGTTACACATCTTCCAAAATGTATTTGGAAGTATTACTAAAGGACTCATGCTTAAATAATTAAAGGACTCATGCTTAATTTAATTAAAGGACTCATGCTTAATTAAATTAAATCACTAAGTTCAACTGTTAATGAAAAGAAATCAAATTTAAGGTGGGTTATTATTTTACATACATATAAATTTGAACCTGAATCTTTACATATATTTGTGTAGCTTTTACCAAGATAGAGTAAAATTTATTACTAAAAAGAAAATAAACTATCCCAAAACAGAAACTTTTTGTCATTTTGCCAAAAATCACCTGTATGGTCTCATCATGTAACTCTAATTTAAAAGATATATATTTATGTTTTCTTCCAATAAAGTCACATCTCCTGTCTTAAATTTTTAAAAAAATATTCATATAATTGCCAAGACATTTTGTTCTAAAGAGTAAATATAGTATGTATGCCATAACAATGCATTATAGGTTGACAAGAGAATGACCTGTTCCTTTTGACCTTGCAGCAGAATATCCATCAGGGTGTAGTGTCCTCACAAAGTAGGTACTGTTTGTTTGGATTTAGTCTGCATTAGTCTTAACGAATTTTCTTATGTGCATATTACAAGCATATTTGTATGTAAAGCCTATTTCTCTAGTAAGCACATTGTATCTCGAGACTATTTCTCTAGTAAGCACATTGTATGTAGAGCCTTTTTTCTCTAGTAAGCACATTGTATGAGAAGCCTTTTTCTCTTGTAAGATAACTGTATGTAGAGCCTTTTTTCTCTAGTAAGCACATAGTATGTAGAGCCCATTGCTCTAGTAAATACAACTGTATGTAGAGCCTATTTCTCTAGTAAGCAAATTGCATGTAGAGTCCATTTCTCTAGTAAACACACTGTATGTAGAGCCTATTTCTCTAGTAAGCACATTGTATGTAGAGCCCATTTGCTCTAGTAAACACACTGTATGTAGAGCCTTTTTCTCTAGTAAGCACATTGTATGTAGAGCCCATTTCTCTAGTAATCACACTGTATGTAAAGCCTATTTCTCTCGTAAGCACACTGTATGTAGAGCCCATTGCTCTAGTAAACACACTGTATGTAGAGCCTATTTTCTCTAGTAAGCACATTGTATGTAGAGCCTATTTCTCTAGTGGACTAGGCCACAATATCTATCCTAATCAAAGGTATTCTTCTCGATCTACATGCTGCTGACAAATGTTTATGAGTCCAATGATATACTAGTTACTACAAAATACATACTTGAATGATTTCTATTTAGATAGTAATAACAAATATATAAATTCATGACTACAATGAATTTCAATGAATCTACAAATAATTCTGATGACTTTGATTTACCTGACCTAATGGCAGGCAGAGGAATCTTGGAAAACTTCCTTTGGTCTGCCTCCACAAGGACATTAATGATGGTCATGCACAAGTCCTTCGCACAGTCCTCCTTTTCTTTTACTTTGTAATCTGACCACATAGGTCCAACTGCATGTATGACCCCATCATAAGGCATCTTACCAGCTGAGGATGTGAAATTCTTTGTCACAGCTATCTGCCCATTTTGTTCAATATAACTCCGGCATTCCTTCTCAAGCGTGCTCTTGTCACCACCTGCAGCCTTGGAAATGTGGTAGGCAACAACCACCACCATGACAAAGACGATCATTAGCAGCATTGACAATAGCATCAATACCTGAGAGATTGGACAATAGATGCCTCATACACAAAGACTTTAGTTCTACCAGAAGGTGTACGAAATAGTAGTTTTATTATCATCTGCACTTTCATCCTCAGAACCAGAAATATGCAAGGACTGGTCTGGTCTGGAATCTGACCCTTTTAATGGAGGGCTTAAATTTTGACCTCCTGTGCGCACCTTTAGACTGGCTTAAATCATTTGGTTTTAAATTTTGAGGCTTAGCAGCTGATTGCTTCTGATTTCACTGATTTGTTTGGGATATCACCCCCTGTTGTTGATTCAGAGTGAGATGTACCTTTGTGATCTTTTTCTTTTATCTCTACTTCTTTACCATCTTTATTACCTTTACTTTTGGAATCATCAATTTGACTTGAATTATTGCTGTCTGATTTCTGTGACTTGGCTGATCCAGCCTCACTTGATGTTACTAGTGTTTTCAAATTTGTCACTTTCTTTTTCACCTTCTCAAAAAGCTTCAAACTTGCAAGTTATGTATAACCTTTGAGCTTTCTGGTCAGGTTTTATATCTACAAATGGATCTTTTAAGATTTTCTTAACCACCTTTGGCATAAATCCCACAGGCATGATAATAATTTTCAGAGGCACTCTTTGTTCGAAAAAAAAAACCCCATTACAAAAAAATAAAACAAAAAACAACCATTCTGAGTTCATCCAGCAATGGATTTTCTTTTTTGGGCCTTTTTAATTTCTATCCTCAAAAAATGCTATTTCCCTTTTTCTTCCTTCTTACTTTCTAAAAAACCATGATTCCACACAATTTTTTCTTAACCACATTTCAAATAGTTCTACCCCAATCTACCTTTTATCTTGAATTCATTTTTTTGATTGGGTTGGCTTTCAAAACCTCCAAGTTTGTTATTGGATTTCCTTCCACCAAAAATACTTTTATTGCCTTTAGCAAAAAAGTTTATGTTTTAATTTCCAAAAAATTCTTTACAAAACATGTTTCCTTCAAAAGGAGATGTGTTGAGGCTGGACATCTGAAAATGAAAAAAAATTCAAAAATCATAGAGGGAAAAAGCAAGGTCATAAAAAATCATTTCACCATGGAAAAACAAAACTTGAGATAAATATTGTGTATTCAAAATGTTTTACTTTATCGTCACAAACATCTAATCTGGAATTATAAATCCTGTTATAAATATTACACCACCAACTAACCAGGATTCAACATTTATCCAACTTCAAAAAAAAAATTTATGGGGGGGGCCACAGCAGTGATAGAAAAAAAAAAACTTTTCTACCAAAGTTTTTGCAACTTTACTGCCATAAAAAATTTTCTAGATTTAGGTTTTTGGGGAAGATTTTTTAAAAAAACTTATCAGGGGACAGGAAGGCAAAACTTCCTACTAAAAAAGGAATGGTCAATGTTCTTCATGCTGGGGACTCTGAAAAAAAGGAAATATGATAAAGGGACTATGGTAATAGCTGTTGATGTTTCTACATTTGTTTTTGTGGGGGGGACTATTAGGTCAATAAGATATTGCTCATTCAGGGTTAATGGACATAATGGATTACCAAATCCATTTAGGCTTGGATATTGCCATTTTCACTGGGGGGAACAAAATTTTTTCAAAGTTGTTAAGCTACTGTTAAGCTTCAATCCCCCCACTCAGCTGCCGAAAAAAACTTTTCATTAATCTGTACAAATTGGGCCAACACTATTAAAATCAAATAAACACTTGTCAATAGGTTCTTTGGCCAATACAAAATTATGCCCCAAGGTTTTATCAAAAAAATTATTGCTTTCAAAAAAAAAAAATTACAAACCCACATTGAAAAGATAACAACGCTCCGGACCCAAATCAGATTTGCCATTATAACCTTAGTTAATTTACCCCAACCACAAAAATTCCTTCATAACTGGTAAAAATCCAAGGGCTTGTCAAAGATTTCTTAATGGGAATTATAAGCTCAATTTAGCAAAATCAGGAAGGATTATTTCAGGCTTATAAATCAAGACCCCCCCCTGTTATTTGGGGGGGGGGAGTGGGGGGGAGGGGGGGGGGGAAGGGGGGGGCGGGAAGGGGGGGGGGGGAGAGGGGGGGGGGGGGGGGGGGGGGGGGTGGGGGAGGGGGGAGGGCGGGGGGGGGGGGGGGGGGGCGACAGTCAAGCAGATGCAAGTTTACACCATTAATTTGCATGGATATTGC
>JAQPZY010000184.1:0-64172 GCA_029931535.1 Margaritifera margaritifera
CGTTCAATGGCTTGAACAAACATTGCCCCACGCTCAACCAAGTGCAGTAGTATCAATTTACAAAGTGTTCTCCAATGGTTATAGCAGTTGTTAGGAATCCAGCTATGCACTGCTAAAGAAGAGACCGCCGTTAGAGTGAAGAGTTATTGGCTTTCCAACCAGACTCACTATTCATAAGCAAATCTATGAAGCCACTAAGAAGAATGTCAAAAACATAGGGTCCATTGCAGTGAAATCAGCCCACTACCAGTACTAAGATCACTGAAAGTAGTTCCAACTGCAATGTGTCTCAGTCGGAGAGTGAGATTACTAACCAGCTAATGACAAGGGACAAATGTACACCACTTTCTCAGTTTGCCAAATTTCTTCCGTTGGACACAGTAAAATCCATTATAGAATAAGCTTTGATAACACATATATCAATTGACTCTCGTCGTGCATCACCCCATACCGTTGCGTTACAGAATTTCAGCGGCATACCATTTAGCAGGCATTTGAACCTTGTCTCCGGATTTTAGTACGTACAATCGGTGATGAAGAGTGCCCAAAGTCATGTGAACTTGATCCGATTCCGACATCACTGCTGCTCGAGTGCTTAGATCCACAATATTGCCCTTCACTATACTGATGTTAATTAATACCCTCTCTTCTCTCGGGGAAATACCCCTCATTTTTCAAAATATTACCATTGTAAAGCCTCTGCTGAAGAAACCAATGCACTTGAACATAATGATTTAAAGAAATATCACCCAGTTTCTAACCTCCCATTCATGTCAAAAATCTTAGAAAAAAGTTGTTCTATTCCAACTTGTATCTCATCTTAATTTCAACAGTCTTTTTATGCAATGTACAGTCTGCATATCGCCCTCGCCACAGTACCTGCAAAGCTACCCTTCTGAAAGTACATTGTAGTTAACATCCTTCTCTCTGCTTTGGAATAGTGTGAAAGATTACCAGTCCTCACCCTCCTTTGACTTGTCTGCTGCATTTGACACAAATAGACCGATGATATATTACTTCACCGTCCTCCCATCATTGTATTTGGGCATTCAACGACTACAGCTCTTACTATGCGTTCAAGTTCCTACTTGCGTCAACAGGGACACAAATGTGTAGTCCGCAACATGGAAAAAACACCGCATCCAGCCCACAGCCCCCCCTTGTCCTATCTATGTTTTGTGATCCCCCTGTTCCACAAGGCCGTTCTCGTCTTTCCCCTGCGACCAGGCCCCATTTTCTCTTCATGTCTATTCACTCAGCCGCTACTCAAGTGTTCTATAGATCGTCATCCTAGTGTCTTACCAATTGTATTTATGCTGATGACACCCTAATATATACTAGAATCTAGCCACTCCAAATCTGAATGTGATGCTACAATCCAATGGGTAGAGAGGTGTTTTCTCGCGGATTATAAAACATTCATCCCTTGCCTATAACCCACCTATAAATAAGTGTTGCACACCACCCCCCACCTAACCCCCACCCACCCCCCCCCCCCACCCACACCCACCCCCCACCCCCCGACCCCCGCCCACCAGGATCCCCTCCCGTTCTCACCTCATACGATCTCTTGAAATCAACTACAATGGATGCAAATGTCAATCACCTCAGCCTTGCAGGCCCTCTGACCCTCCATGATGTATAACTAATACTAGAAGCACACATCTCTCCGATTACAAACACAAAGACTTTTCTCATTTACACATCCTTTACCTCAAACAAATATAATATCCAGCAACCACCTAAACATTAAATTCACACAGTTCAAGTATGTATCCTAGGTCGTTACTCTATGACAGTACACTCTCATGTTCAACAACATGTCATGAACATATTGGCAAGGCTGCATACCTTTGAGCTGAGATGCATCAGCTCCATTCGCAATTATCTTTCAGTTGATGCCACATACTCTTAATAACACTTGTTGTTGTTCCTTTAGTACTTTCTAATGACTGGGACTATTGTAATCAATTCTCAAGGTTGTCTCTGTATCTGGTTCGTCTCAGTATCTACTCCAGAAACTTTCCAAAAAGTTCATAAAACACAGCTGCTGCGGATCTATTCTTAGGAGTGACACTCCGAAAGAGCAGAGCACACCTCCCCCCTGTACTCTGTACCCTACAAAAATTTTGATTATTTTTTCTTTGTCTGTTCTTGATAACTTTTTTATTTGATGTGGTCTCTTTCTGCAGGCTACCTACCCCATTTTGATCCAGAATCAAACACAAAATTTGTTCTCTGTGCTACGTTTCATTGACCGGCACCAGTCCAACATACCTATCTCACCTCACCCATGTGTACACACCAGCAAAATATTTACACTCCTCTTCCGACACTCGTGTTCTCATTATTCCCACTATCAAAATGAAGTCATACGGACAACGTTCTTTTGCATACCAGGACCCAGGAACGTGGAACGAATTGCCCACTGAACTAAGACACAAAGACACAGTGATCTCATTCAAGAGTACTCTTAAAACTCACCTATTTCAACTGCAAGAACAGACTTACAGACTTAATGTTTTCTTACCTTAACTATTGTCAGCATGTTTTTGTTTTCTAATTTCATGGTGTTTGTTTTTCGTAATCATATCGTTATATATGTTTTTTTAGGTGTTATCTAATGTTCTAAACCGCTTAGAGCTTCTAAAGATTAGGCGCTATACAAAGTCCTTATTATTATTATTATTATTATATATGGGTAAAGGTTTATATACATAAATCAAAACATGTATATAAAGATGAACTGCTTGTCCTCAGCACCAGAAGGTTTAGAGCACAAGTCTAGGAGAAGAAGGTGGTAAACTTCATTCACCGCCTTATAGAAAGTCCAAACTTCCTCCTCCTCCAACACCTGACTCGAAAAATGGAATGAGCGGGGAACCCCAAATGTAGGGGGAGGAACCATTACCACTGGTTCCATTTGAGTCCACCATGATGGAAAGGACATCATCATCCTGAGCCTGCTCCCAAGATGAGACAGGACTGTCCTTCCCAGCATATCTTTTTAGAAAGGGAGACATCAAAATGGGGTTTTGTCACTTCATAATCACTCACTGGGGGTGATGGGACTAACCCTACTAGCTGTCCTCCAAGGTGAATGGGATCTCTGATCCCGTTTAGACTATTTTGGAGAAGAGTGGTGGCCCTTCTCCTCGTTTTTGTTGCACAAGACTGGAGGTGACAATGCAGGTCTACAGCCTGTCATGTCCACCTTACCTTGAGACCGAGAGAGGGACATCCATGGCATCATGGGGGCAGGAAGGAATATACTTCCCAGTAAGGGGAGAGGTCTGATCCCATCCCTAGCCAGGCAAGTAAAACCGGACTACAGTACACGCATTGTGTTTTTATGATTCACCACGCAAATTGCGTGGGCATGGAGAAAGGGCAGGGGATTAAGTGCCCACTATGAGTAGTTTAAGTCCACACAGTCTGGTGGATTTTCACACTAATTTAGTGAAAATCCACTCACTCTACTGGAAGTGCGTGACAGATTTTATTGCAGTCGTCATGAGTCGTAGTGGGTTTTATGGCACCCCTCGCTGATTCTACTGTATTCGCTTCGCGAGTCGACACACTAAACAAACAGATGGGAGAAACTCTGACACCGTAAACCGAACATGGCAGGTATCAATTTCATACCTTTACCTGTACCTTGATGCACGTCTAAACTATCTAAAAATCAGAAGTGTAGTTGTTTCAAGCTATATCCCATCTCCACCGTCTCTCTTTCTCTCCCAGCCTACAACCCCCCCCCCTCCGTTGCGTAATAAACAGATAGAGTTGAAGTCTTTGAAGTCTTAAATGACTTAAATTAGAACAATTCCTAGCAGCTACTGGTCAGTGTCGCGCTTCTCTGTTTCCCAAAAAAAAAAACACTGTTGAATAAAAATGTTTCTTGTTAACGCAAAATCAAACGCTTTAAAACTAAGATGTTAGTTTGTGAAGAGCGAATGTAGACAGAGAAAGTCTCAGAAACACATAGCCGTTAAGTGTTGATATTATAGCGTAAAACTGGTTTCTAGCGGTATATAAAGCAAACTATATATAGTATTGTTATTTTCCCGATAAGGAAACAAGCATTTAAATGTAACAAGCTGCAATGGTCCTGAGTCACATAAAATTATTATTATTTTATTTTCTAAAAATCACAACAAGTGTAATTTTGTTAAAGCTAAATCCTATCACACCTGCACTCCCAGTAGCACATAGAGTAGAAGTTAAATTACTTAAATCAGAATATAAGTATGTCATGGGAATATTGTTATGAAAATACCAAAAGTTTCTGTTTAATAAAGCCAATTCAGCTGGCATAACATCCTGTAATGCAAGCGCTAGAAAGACGTGAATGAAACAGCGTTAGATAAACAAGTAGCGCGTCAACCCTGCCTCTGGGCATAAGCAGCAACTTCAGTGTGTTTTCTCAATAAATGATATTTCATAACAGAACTTCTTGTACTAGTTATTAATTTGTCATAGTTTTTCTTTAATGTCTACACAGTTTCCAAAACCTTCTTTAAAGAAATTATTGAAAGCAGGATACAAATACCTTTATCTGTAGACCTAGAAAAATGACTGATTATTTCAGAGTATGATAATTTTTAAATGAGCCGAGTTCGTCTACACGGTATTGAAGGTTGCTCTCTTTCAGTGGCTGTTCATGCCATAAACGAAGTGATTTTTATGAAAAAGGTTACTTTCTTTGTCACTTTCTTTGTGAATCTATCATCAAGCACCAGCCGAGGAGTAACATTTTTACTTTGACGTTAGCTGCTACGCTTGTTAACCATGGCCATTCATGAAGTGTTGAGCTTCTATCTTATTTTTTGTAGCCCCGATGTTTCAAAAGAAGCATTAACTTCTGAATGAAACTATTTTTGTTGCATGTGAACAACGAATTTTGGACTTGTAATATGGAGTGAGAAACGCAATGTGCTCAAGTTGTGATATTTTTGCGTAAAACTGGTTTTTAGCGGTACATAAAATAAACCATATAAAAATTTTATTCTCCCAATTAATCTTGCAACGCAGCGCATATAATACAAGTCTATCACAGCAACACAAAGCTATTACATGTTTAAGAAAGCTGTATGACACTACAAGCTTTCTTCTTTTTTTTTCATAATGCATCCTTTTTGTAACAAAATGTTTTTATCACATGCAAACATGAGAGAGAGAGAGAGAGAGAGAGAGAGAGAGAGAGAGAGAGAGAGAGAGAGAGAGAGAGAGAGAGAGATATTATGCACCATAACTTTCGATAGATGTTAGCCGTAGCTTTTATCGCAAACTTGGAAACAGGCATTGCTAATTAGAGAGTATGCATTTTAGAAATGTGCCTCGTTCATCCTCATTTTGGAATTCGTCTACTGACAAAATTTAGAAATACAATTTTGATTCCACTCTTTAGTTAAATAAGTTAATATGTAAATCGCTGCTTGGCAATTCATTTTGTATTTAACAAGAATTTATATAATTCATTGGGTTATTCACCTGCTATTAGTGTCCTTTGTCTTTTTTTCTTATTATCTATTGTCGAATCTGGTCATAATTAACCATGTACGAACTTAATGCTTCAGAAATTTAATAGACTGAAGTCCAATGAGAGAGCATTACTGCAATAATCAAGGTGGACCTGACAATAGTCGCGACCACTTTAGAATTAATATGAACGGTTCAAAATTAACAAGAAATAATTGGGATTTACAACCTCTAAAGCCAAAACTTTTCCACCTCCAGGTCGGAGTAGTTAACGAAAAATAAGAAGCCACGTGTTTACAGCAATCAGTGCAATAATAGAGATAGATTTTATAGTCTTGGCAAACACGTGGCGTCGCAATTTCGGGTGATGTACAAGGCATTATTGATAGATATGATATGTTCAGCTTGCGTGTAATACAGTACAAGTTAAACAAGGGGAGAAAGAAGTAATTCCAAAGCACAAAATAAATCTTACTGAATGATACATTAATTAATACACCAGAAATTTTAAAAGTTTTGCCAATTGAAGCAAATTAATCATGATTACACACTTTTTATCGCTTCACCCGTCCATTTGGTAACATTAAACTCGTCAGATGACCAAACCAGCAATCTTAAGTATATTTTTTAAAGCTGTTGGCCATAGAATGCAGCATCACATGCTTCGTAGGGTCGGAGTAAAAACAGTAGGTCTACGGTAAAAGTAAACATGTGTCTAGTTCCTGAGAAAATGTGTCGCATGGACATGTATATTTGAGTCGCAAGTACTAAACAAGCTGGAATAGCAAAAGTTGTATATTGCATAGCGCCGTGTATATTTCATTGTGTGGGAACATTTTAAGCAGACCATTTAAAAGTGACTGGGGTAATTAAAAACAAAATCACAACATTTCTCGTATTCTTTTTTTTTAATAACGGAATGAAACCCGCTAATACATGTATTTACGTTTGATTTATTTTACTTTTTGTTTAAAACAGAATCTCCCCCACCCCCTCATTAAAATTAAGATAATTAAACTTTGTATAATTTGTGAAGCATCATTCGTGACTCTTTTCTTGGCAATTTATCTTTCATCTCTTTCAATACACGTATGTGAATGCGTAGTGAGCGAGTCTTTGAATATTAAATGGCATTGCGTACAAATTAAAAAGAGCATTCTGCACTGTGTGCTGTGGCTGAGCCGATAGGTAAGTTCCACGCGTGGTAGTGGGTGTCCACTATTACATAATTATATTGCTGCGACTTTCAAATGGGCAATAAAACTTGATCCGTCCACTATGAGCCACGACGTGGACAATCCACGACGACCACGATATCCTGTCCACGACGACACAGCGTGAAAAGGATTAAGCTCCACGCCCACAACATGTTTTTTTCATAAAAACACGATGCGTGTACTGTATCTATCCACATAGGGATTAAGCAGTAACTTAGGAATGGGGAGGAGGGTTTGACCCGATCCTTATCCCCAGACTGATAATCAAAACCCAGTGACTGGTGCATGATCTGTGCCATGTGACCGGTGAGCAGCAACCAGTGCCCAGTGATCCGTGTTTGAGTGACCGGTACCCAGTTCTGCAATGAAGATCTGACAGACAAGCCCACTTTAGATCTATCAGAGTAAGATCACTGCTCTTCCCTCTCCAGAAGGTGCAATTCGCTTATACCTGTCACCAGGACACCTACCTTGAGAGGAAGCTGCTCATCCCTAACCTGGAAGTGTGACTCACTCAGGCATTCCCCCCCCCCCCTTGGGAGGGGCCCAGGATTGATCCCTTACCGACACTGATGGATCCTTGGCCGTTGGATTATCTCTGAAGAATGGTGGTCCTGCACCACACAGGAAGTTAACTTCCTCCAGCACGGGAATAGATCCAGACACCTCCTGAGAACTTAGGGAGTCATCCAGTGATTACAAGGAGGAAAAGGGGCTCTTCCTTCTCCCTCAATGTCAGAGTGCTGCGTATTATCAATCTGTTCATTGGAATGCAACTAAATACAAAGTCCAGTCAAAATTAAATTGTACCTGTACAAGCCACTGTGTTCATAAGCTCAATGAAGTATAAAAATGAAAGAAATGACCTCTGACTTCACAACAAGGTCAATTTGGGCTGGTTTTCAAAAGTCATTTTAAAAGTGAGGATATGTTGGTCACATATCAGAACCAATTAAATATTGCAATAAGTATTTTAGTGAAACCCAATGTGAATGCCACCATCTGTGCAGGAGTAGTGATAACAAGATTATTTGGATGGCTATCTTGGTGCCATGTTGGTGGTCAGATGAGCACCATTTTTAATCAGAACCAGCTACATAATGCTAGTGTTTTAGTGAAAACCCCATGTTGATATGAGCATTTATTAAGAAGTAGCCATATAAAGATTTTCAGGATGGGGGTCAAGGCAATTATCTTGGAGGTTGTATCAGCATCATTTTAATACAGGAACAACTGTATATTGCAAGAAAGAAGTGTTTGTTTGTTCAGCAGAAGTAGCTGTTATGAGAGTTTTCAAATTTTGGGAAATCACACTGGCATCATTTTCATTTAGAACCAACTACATATAATGAGAAGTGTTTTAGCAATAACTCCATGTTGATAATGATAAGATTTTCATGAAACCCCATGACTATATGACCCCCTGTTCAGATGAAATAGCTACAACAAGATTTTTAAGATGGCCACCATGGTGGCCTTCTTCGATGTCTGATCAACACCATTTTCATTTAAGACCAACAAGACATCATGGGAATAGCTGTCATCCTAGGGACAGCATAGTGTGATTGTAATTTGAGAGACCTTGTGAGAGAACACATGCAAAATGGCTTGTAATTTGCATAATGTCATGTATAATGTCAACATGTCAACAGTCTATGCAGTTTTTATTTAGCTAAATTAAACATTCTTTCATGTCTTATGAATCTCAACGAGAATATTTTAATAACGAAAAGTTAAGAATTATAGCAAATAAGTTACACCGCTGTTCATAAACAGAGCTCCCACTTACACAAAATATTGCATAAATTGTGCAGATTTGACAAAGACGATAAAAGATGTGCTCTTATTGTGTGAATTATTGACACAGAAATCAAATCAAGGTAAATATGTCAGCAACATGAGTTTCAAGTCTTTCCCAGATCGTCCAATCATCAGATGTATTTCTGTTTACTTCCTGTGTTCAACTGCCGATATCCCTCGGGGTATTGAACAAACACCATGTGTTGGCAATATTTTTTAGCTACTCTACTCCACTGGATGACTGTCAGTCAATTTTCAATATTCCTTTGGGTGAATACTTAACAAATACCACATGATGGCAATAATTTTAGCTACCCTACTCCACTGTGTGACTGTCAGTTAATTGCCGTATCACTCAGGAAGAGTATTGGAGAAAGCTGCGTTTTAATCTAGTATTTCCCCAGGTATAATCAGCTCACGCTACTACAAACAACATACATACTGGTGCATAATGTGCTTGCAGATCAGGATCTGTCTTTTATTCTGATGATTTGAAGTGAACAACATAGACCAGTGGCAGTGTATTATGTGCTGACAGATCTGAGTCTACAACTTTGGCAGTCACGTGTTTTACTACCATAGGAAATAAGGTACCATATTTGTCTGACACAATTAGTATCATCAGTACTGACTCCTCAAAATCTGAATGTGACTCCTGGATTTGATAACTCAGGGGTCAATTGACTCTTAATATGGAATAGCTAGTGGGATCTCTGATAAATAAGACTGTGTGTGACAGGATTCCCTCACTTTGAACTGCCAATATCAAATAATTATTCCTACTGTTTTAAAAATGGATAAAGTCTGAAACTTTGAAACAATCCTGTTTAATTTTTTCTTATTCAGCATATTTACCAGTGACACAAAGATATATCTAATTTATCTGGTTTCTTCATGTTGCACCCAACCCCTAAAAATACACAACTGTGGCTGCAGCAGGTGACCACTACTCTATGGGGAAATAATTCTTTGCAGATTTGTGCATTACAATAGAGGCATTACTGTTAGTCATCTTTAATCAAAACCATAACAGTCATACCCAATTAATACCAGTCTTAAATATTCTAGGCCTGAACACTCTTCATTTAATAGTTTTGGAGGGAAAAAAATTCAACATGATTAACACATCTACTGAAATCTTCTTGACATCATTGTGCATTCATTATCATCCACGTATTTGATCTCCAAGCTGGGCCTCACTATTAGACTGAGACACTGTCATGTGGCAGCCTGCACAAAATGGCAGTCATAAGAAAAAAATAATGGGGTGAATCTTTCATGTCAAGTGACACAAAGGATTTAAAATTATTAAAGTTATCAGTAAGTTCATGATCCCATTAAATATTTTTGCTATTAAGTACAAATAATTTCTGAGATAATCAGGTACCTATTCACTACTGATTGAAACAAACTTCGTATCTGTTTAATTACTAATAAACACACTTAGACTTTTACTTAAAAACGAGACACCAACTCTCCTTAGACCATGTCTGAAAACATATGTTCTGGAAAAAAATTATTGTAAAATATCATCTGAAAATTACAAGGCATTAAAAAGTTATTTCAGTGAATAATTTTTAGTGTCCCAAAAAAACAAACAGGGTCTGAAAACAGGGAGAAAATACATACTAGTCTTTAGTACCTAAGAACTCATAGAATATACATCCTGAATGGAGTATGTTTTTCCTGAAATCTTAAAATAAATTTCAAATGCATGTACCAATATTCATAAAAAAACACACAAAGTAATTGCATAATTAAACAAAAGGTCAAACTGGGTCTGAGATGGCTCATCTGGCTGACATCTGCCTAATGAGCCAAGACAACTAATTCAGTTTCCATATGCTAATGTTTGGCCAAATGACTATACTTGGTGGTAAGATCGCCAAAACACACTTATATCCTATGAACGATCCATCCAAGAGGAAACTTTTAAAATCATGAAAATGATATGCTGCACACCATGTTTGTGAGAAAAATGCCCTTGTAGGTACCACACACAGGCTGGTTCCATAGCTCATAAAATAATTAGTTGGCTGTGACCTACAAGCCATATACAAGTGCTGCTGGCCAAGAAATCTGAGTTAGATGCCTACAATCAAAATTTCTTCAAAATTCTGTTGACTGGTAACGGTAAATAGTTGTTTGAAAATTTCTCCATATTTTATAGTGTATCTTCATCCATATTTTGACAACAGAGGTGCCTTTAAGCCTGAATGCTGTCTGTATAAATTGGTGAAATTCTGTTAAGCAGTGTTTGGAAAATGTGATTACAAGCTTTTATAACTTTAGTTACTGTAGTTGATCAAATCACGCGAGTTGCTTAATGAATCATTTATGAACCCAACAATTTACGTTTGATTGTACCCAGGTGTGGTGAATTTAGAGCAGCAAAGTTTTTCAGTTCTAGGTATACAAGGATGACCATTTTTATAGTCTGATCAAGATCTGTTCAGGAATACAGTTTCTAGAGTTGCAACAAGCAATGTTTACAAAAGTATGACATGATAAGAGAGATAAATGCAGAGTCAAACAATAAACTATCCTGCTCTTTCCTAAGATGAAATCAATAGGAAAGTAGAAAGATACCAGCTTCTTTCCAAAAATCAAAATGGACGAATTTTTAACCTCCGCTGTCCAGGTCAGGTTCATGTGCTCACTATATAATAATTATACAGACTTTAAAAACTAAGTTTTAAACTTTACCTATAGATAAGCCAATTTGATATGTAAGTGTCTAAAATTGCAGGTTTTACTAGTAGTTAAATTATGCACCCCCCCCCCCCCTTCTTACATCATCTTCACCATAAACAAGTCTTGTATAAGGAAGAGGAAAGGGTATTTTCTAAATAAACATGACTGAACAAATTCTCCAGATTACTTACCTTTGCATTATGCAGCTCCCCTTTCTCTATAGATACTTTAATTTTCTTGAATAATGGCTCTGCAGAGTAAAATAAACAGCCATGAAATACTTCAGACATGCTAAATGACTTAATAATCACTTTTCTATTGGCATCATTTCTCTCATTTGCACTATAAACAATACAGCAGAAATTTAAAGGAATGTGCACAAAATGAGTTCAATTATCATTCAAGATCTGAAGCTTTCACTCAGAATGAATTCATGTGGTGAAATTTTTTTAATGCCTAAAGTGGAAGATGATAAAGTTCGAACATGTACATGATTGTAACCTAAAATGAAAGTACAAGAGTCCCTTGAAGAGACTGACGCTCTACTGGCGGAAAAGAATGAACAGGAAATTAAAATAAGACCATTTCCTCCTTTCAACTGCTGGGTATTGAAACCATCTCTGATATTCTTCAGTGATAACAAGTTTTTCAAATTAGCTGCTGTGGTGGACATATTGGATATCAGATTAGCACCATGTTCATTTAGGACCAACAAGACATCATAAGAAGTCTTTTGGTGGAAACACAATGTTGATATGACCAGCCAGTAGTGATAAGATTTTAAAGATGACCATTGTGGTAGCCATATTAAAAGTCAGACCTGCACCATTTTTATTTATGACCAACGAGACATCATAAGAAGTCTTTCAGTACAAACATCATGCTGATATGACCATTCATTCAGAAGAAGCCATAACAAAATTTTCAAGATGACCACTGTGACTGGCATACTGAATGTCTGAATGGTACCATTTTAATTTAGGACCAACTATACATCATAAGAAGTCTTTCAGTGAAAATCCAATTCTGATATGACCATTCACTCAGGAGGAGTAGCGAAAACAAGTTTTTAAAGATGGCCATTGTGGCAGGCATACTGAATGTCTGAATGGCACCATTTTCATTTAGGACCAACTAGATATCAGAAGAAGTCGTTTACTAAAAACCCTATGTTGATACAACCATCCATTCAAGAGGAGTAGTGATAACATTATTTTCAATATGGCTGCTGTGGTGACCATATTGGACATCAGATTTGTGTGAACTATCACACAAAATTCAATGATGGACGGAAATGGGAATTTCAGTTGTTGGAATCAAGTTCAAAAGGGACATGAATATGCATTCTGCCCTTCCTGTAAAGCTGATTTTAAAATCTGCTACAGTGGTAAGAATAACAGTATGTGTCATGCAGAAACCCCCATCTCATAAAATCATATTAACTGCGACAATAAATACATCATCACTGAAATCCATGCTCATGGAATCTGCATCAAATGTGGATAAAGTTACACATGCCAAGACACTGCCAACTTTATAGCTGAACACATTCTCCTGTTCTGGTAGCAGATCATTTTTCAGATCTAGTCAAACTAATGTTCCCTGACTCGGCAATGACACAAAGGTTCTCATGCAAATGAATGAAAACTACTCTTATAGTGACCCAAGCTTTGGGTCCTTATTGGGATAAGAAAGTTGAAGACGTGTTGCAAAGAAATGATCAAGGGGATAATAAAATTCTGACAGTATTAGTTCGTGTTTTTGACATGGATGTAAACAGGATATCCACAAGATTCCTTGGAATACCAACTTGTAACATTGAATCAGCAGAACTCATCTTTGCATGCTTGGATAAAATATTCATGTAAGCAGTGTTGCACATAGGATCACAAGGGAAGGAGACACTGTGTCCCCACCCTCCAGATTGGGGGGACACACAACATTTTAGAGGGACTAAAGAAAATAATAGTAAATAATGCACCAATAGTCCTATAAAAATGAGATAATCTTATTTACTTCAATAGTTATGCCACCTTAACTTTGTGGTCTGCACTGTACTATCTTATTTTTCTTAGACACTTAAATTATTATTATAACAAAAGTTTTATCATGTGGTCAAGTAACTCCTTAAAACATTAATATGTTTGAATATCTGGTTAACCTGAAACGAGCTGCATCATGGAAATTTCCATTCTGGATCTTGCTCTCATTTAACCTTGGTGTACATTCATTATCTACCAGCATTTATCATAATAAATAACACTGTTTTCTGAATTACTTTTCTTTGCAAACAAACAAATCATTAATTAAATGAAAAATTGTTTATTTTTGTAAACTTATATGCTTTTGTCATAATTTCATCCTCAAAATAAATTAAATCTTCCTCAATGTAGGGGATGACTTTAACCTTGAAAATAGGTTACACTTTACACTACAACTTGGACAACTACCACAAACCTTGAATGTTTTCATTGCCAGATAAATTGTTTTAAGATAGATATGCATTGCCCTCTTACAGTTTTGATCACCTTTCCCAACTTTGGCTAGTGCCAAGAGAGACATGGATGGACAGTCACTAATGAGAAGTTGTAGATTATTTTTTGATTAATTGTGACGAAAAAGTACGCCAGGGGGGTGCACAGAGTCAAGATCTGGGGGATATACATATATGACGAAAAATTGTGGGAAACCCGCAAGCATGCACTCAATGTGCAACACTGTGTTTAAAAGTATTACTAAAGATGAACTATTTTACTGTTCACAATACATCGTAATCACAATTATATTATAATAATACAGTAAATAATAATATGAATAATAAGAATAGTAACATTGACTGTGACAACAATATTGATGGTGATTGAGATAATAATGATGACAACTAAGGTGTCTGCAAATTACGCTTAAAGTCACAGAGGGTGTGATATATATGGTATAATCTATGCTTTATTGTTTCATGTGGAGAATCTAAATGATATTAAAACAACATTAGGTGCTTGGGAGTGCAATAAATGTCATTAATCTGTCTTCTCTCCTATCATCAATATCGATAATTATCGGCTATTGATGGATGAACAATGAAACATTATATGTCCACACTGCTAATTGGAAATTAAAAGTGGTGATGGGTATCTTTGAAGGAAACTTTCGCTCCAGTGGTTGGGTTTTTTAAAAACTCTTTCAGTAAAATTGCAAAAGAATTATATTGATATAAGTGTAATTCCTAGATTTAAGCCTTAATGAAACCACTGCAACAGATTCTATAATATTTCAGAGAGAGAAATCTACCTTGGGCCAAATGCACTGGATATGCAAGTGACAATTGCAACATAATGATTAAAAAAAACAACAGTGTTCTATCAAGAGTTAGAGATAGAAATCCCAAGGTTTTTTTTACATCGGATTCATGTGCCAAATAATATCTATGCCCAGAAGGAGATCTCCTTAAGGATGTTAACTTCCATTTCTATCACAGGTACGATATTATAACCAGAATCATGACAATAAAACAAGGTAGCTTTGATTTTTGAGATCTTTTTCTAATTATTGATGTCATTGTACTGATTCACACACTGACAGACACATATGCACCACATGCACACACATGCATATATATATATGTGTGTGTGTGTGTGTGTGTGTGTGTGTACGTATGTATGTATAAACAAAGCTGCACTTTGAAACCAAAAAGGTAACATCTTTAAGCTCCAACAGAATGGAGCAGTTGAAAGGATTTCAGGATTTTACTGATGTGGAACCAAAGACGCTGCTGAAACACTATACTACCAGGTGGCTGTCACTGGAGAGGTGTGTGAAACATCTGCTACACCAATGGCCAGCCCTTACAAGTTATTTGCAGAGCCATCCAGAAATGGAGAAACCTGGTCGAGTCCAAAGATGCTGTGACATGCTCACCAATGATGACATGTGGCTGTACTTTGAATTCCTTGAATTTATTCTTCCCATCCTGAATGACTTTAACACTATGTTTCAGGTAATTCAAGGGCCAAGCTGTTTTAACTAACAAAATATCTATAAATAATTAAAGTTTCACATCTTCTGAATCACAGTGGCTTATTACTATACATAATCATTTCAGTGATGTAACAGAATATGAACTAATCAGGATAAATTCATATCTCAAACTACTTCATTCAAGCATTTTTTTTTTTTTTTTTTTTTAAATTCTGTTTCTCTTTCAGGCAAGTGAGCCAATGATGAGACACTTGTATACAGAAATGGTGAAACTTCTGAGAAAACATCTGGGCAGAAAAAAAAAAGTTTATTAGAAATAAACAGAGTTGACCTATATTTTAATATTTTAATTTAACTACTGTATATATATATATATATATATATATATATATATATATATATATATATATATATATATATATATAATACAATAGTACAACGCCATGGCAAGTAAATTTCAAAGTTCTAATGTTTTGCATTTTGTATTGCTGTGGTGAAGCTAAGAGGTTCACGACACTAACCCTGAGTGAGAGAACTGCACTGGAAGATGAAATTCAGAACTATATACTGAATCCCATAGAAGAATATACCAAATTCAACCCAGATAGCACCAATCTTGAGCAGTTTTGGCATGCAATCAGCAACCTGAATCTACCCACAGGCAGGAAACAATTTAAACTTATTGGTGGACTCGGTCGAGTTGTACTAACATTGCCACATTCCAATGCAGACACTGAAGGACATTTTCTATTCTGAGTGAAATTCAGGTTGACTCCATTGGAAACCTTGATCCAGTAACAATACAGCATCTTCTAAGTGTTAAGATCAACAGCGATGAGGACTGCCACAAACATAATCCAGACAATGATCTCCTAAGAAATGCTAAAAATGCTTGTGATATATATAAGGAGAGTATCAATGGCAACAAGTTACTGTGAAGGGACTGATGTGACAAGATGATGTGCATATTTTAATATTTAAAAAAATGGAAATTTCTTCAATAGTTGTAATTTTTGTCCATTTGCATGCTAAACATCGGGTCGATGAAAATCCTTTCTCTTTTGAAGTAAAACTTACTCCTGACCAAATTTTGCAAATCTCCCGATCTATCCTAAGCTGACCTCTCTGTTCTGTCACTTGTATGGATATCATAAGAAGCCTTCTGGTGAAAACCCCATGGCAATATTACTTTTCATTCAGCAGGAGTAGTGATAAGATTTTCAACACGGCCATTGTGATCGCCATATTAGACCTCAGATCATCACCATTTTCATTTATGACCAAGAAGACATGATAAGTCTTTTGGTAAAAATCCCATTGCAATATTACTCTTCATTCAGCAGGAGTAGTGATAACTATATTTTCAAGATCACCACTGTGGCAGCCATATTGTCCATCAGATCAGCACCATTTTCATTCATAACCAATTAGACGTCACGAAGTCTTTTAGTGAAAACCCCGTGTCGATATGACTTTCCATTCAGGAGGAGTAGCAATAACCAGATTTTCAAAATGGCCGCAGTGGTGGCCATACTGGACATCATATTGGCACCATTTTCATTTACAACCAACTAGATACCATAAGAAGCCATTTAGTGAAAACTTGATGTTGATATGACCATTCATTCATGAGTAGCAATAACAAGATTTTCAAGCTGGCCGCTGTGGTGGACATAGTCGACGTCAGATCATCATAAGAAGTCTTCTGGTGAAAACCCAATGTCAATATGACTTTACATTAAGGAGGAGTACCTACAAGATTTTCAAGATGGCCACTGTGGCAGCCATACTGGACATCAGATCGGCACCATTTTCATTTAGGGCCAATCAGACATCATAATAAGTCTTCCAGTAAAAATGTAATGTTGATATGACCATCCTTTCAGGAGTAGTGATAACAAAGTTTGGATGTCCAAGTGGCACCATTTTCATTTAGGACCAACTAGACCATGGAATGAATGTGTGTGTAAAGTTTCATGGCAATCCTCGAAGTAGTCTAGGAGAAGAAGCAATAACAACTTGTGCTAATGGACAGATGGACGTCAGACAACAGACCATCCCATAAGCTTTTCTGGTCTATGACCAGTAGAGTTAAAAATAGCCTGTATACTTTATCACTATAGTCTTCAAGTAGCACATTATAATTTGGTGAAGTTATTAAAATCCCTGACAAGGATTCATTGATGTGACAAGAATTCATTTAAATATACATTCACAATAAAATGTTTAAAAAAGTTTTGTTGTAAATAATTGTTTCACTGTATAATATACTTTGCAAATTGCATGGACAACAATCAATCTTATATTTCTTATTTATATTCACTTACATTTCATATCTTTAAGAGGAAAACTGAAGGAAAGGTCCTCAGCAGAAATAAATCCCAAGTTTTTCAAATTGTAATTAATCCTAAGATCTCTTGTCTAAGTTTTCTCAGTAGAAAACCTGTGATAATTCTGGACTCCAGAAAAATTAGAATACCTTTATCCAGTTATACATGAAAAAAGCTTGGATTTTAATGGATTCAATAAATCCAGAATTTCAAGCTTTTACAATGTGTAACTAGAGGAATAGTGAGCAATTTGCTTACTTAAATATATCCCACCTCACCCACATCCAAACCCCTACTCCATGATGGAGATGAATCTGTACCCAATGACTGATCAACATGCATGTCTTCTGATGCTCTACTATCCCAAAAATGTTTTCCAGGAATTCAAGATAAGACCATTTCTTCCTTTTTAACTGCAGAGTGTTGAAACCAGCTCTAATATTCTTGAGCGATAGTAAGATTTTCAAATTAGCAGCCGAGGTGGCAATATTGGATGTAATCTTGGCACCATTTTTCATTTAGGACACGATTTGTGATTTTTTGGAGTTTCAATTTAGCACGAGAGGCCATACATGGTGGCTAGTATATTTGGTGGAAAGATCCCATGAAAATCCTGGTAAGAACCGCCGACCCACAGGAAGCTACTGGCAAGCTTTCTCACATACCCACATTAGTCAACCCAACACTCAAACCCATCCAAACAGAGGTGAAATATGAGTGATCTGTAA
This sequence comes from Margaritifera margaritifera, assembly GCA_029931535.1. Taxonomy (NCBI): domain Eukaryota; kingdom Metazoa; phylum Mollusca; class Bivalvia; order Unionida; family Margaritiferidae; genus Margaritifera; species Margaritifera margaritifera. The sequence continues at coordinate 18,226 of JAQPZY010000184.1, forward strand.
AGGTGAGTGCCTTAGGAAAATTTGTGACAACAAGATTTTCAATATGTTCATTCTGGCAGCCATATTGGATGTCTGCAGGGTACCATTCTCGTTTAGGATCAACTAGACATCATAAGAAGTCTGTTGGTGAAAACCAGTGCAACTAGACATGATAAGAAGTCTTCTGGTGAAAACCTCATGTTAATATGACTTTCCATTTAGGAGGAGTAGCAACAATAAGATTTTCAAGATGGCTGTCATGGTGGCCATATTTGTGGTCAGATCAGCACCATTTTCATTTAGAACTAACTAGAGATCGTAATTAGTTTTCTGGTGAAAATCCCATGTTGATATGCCTTTCCGTTTAGGAGGTGTAGCTATAACAAGATTTTCAAGATGGCTGCGATGGGGGTAATACTGGATGTCAGATCGAGAACATTTTCATTTCGGACCAACTAGACATCATAATGTCTTCTGGTGAAAACCCAACATAGATATGACTTTCCATCTAGGAGTTGCAGCAATAACAAGAGTGTCATATCGGCACCATTTTCATTTAAGACCAACCAGACATCACAACAAGTTTTCTGGTGTAAACCCCATGTTGATACAGCTTTCTATTCACAAAGAGTAGCAAGAACTAGATTTTCAAGATGGCTGCTGTGGTGGCCATATTGGACATAACATTGGCACCAATTTCATTTATGATCAACTAGACATCATAAGAAGTCTTTTAATGAAAATGCCATACTGATATGGCCATCCATTGATGTGGAGTAACCATAACAAGAATTTCAAATTTAGCCATTGAGGTGGACATATTGGATGTCCAGGCAGCACCATTTTCATTTATGACCTACTAGACATCACGAGAAGTCTTCAGGTGAAAACATGATGCTGATATGACTTTCCGTTCAGGGGGAGTAGCAAGAAAAAGATTTTCAAGATGTCTGCTGTGGCAGTCATAATGGACATCCAATTAGCACCATTTTCAATTAGGCCCAACTAGACACGACAAGAAGTCTTTTAGTGAAAACTGCATGTTGATATGACCATCCATTTAGAAAATGAAGATTTTCAAGATGGCCACTGTGGTAGCCATATTGGATGTCCAAGCAAAACCCTTTTTTATAAGGACCAAGTCTTCTGTTGAAAACCCCATGTCGATATGACTTTCCATTCAGGAGGAGCAACAATAAGATTTTCAAAATGGCTCCCATGGCAAATTGTACATCAAATTGGCCTCAGTTTCATTTAGAACCAACCAGACATTATAAGAGGTCTTTTAGTAAAAACTCAAAGTTGATATGACCATCCATAACAAGTTAACAAGATTTTGAAGATAGCTCCTGAGGTGCCCATATTGGATGTCTGAGCAGCATCATTTTCATTTAGGATCAACCATACCATGGGATGAATGTGTGTGTCAAGTTTTATGGCAATCATCCATGTAATATAGCAGGAGCAGCCACAACAATCTTGTGCTAAAGGATGGATGGATGATGGACAATGGACAACAGGCCATCCCATAAACTGTTCTGGTAAAACTAAAATCTGCAAGAGTAGCTGCATTAACAAATTCTGACATATACTTCGCATCAAGCTGTAAGTCAATAACTCTTACACAAAAAAACAAGGGAGGACAAAGATTTGTCAATATGTGCATCTTTCAATGATGACCATAATATTTAACCTGACACCTTGGGACTCAGGCCCTCATAACTTAGAAAGTGTTCATAGCAACATTTATCATGGAGGCCATATTGGCCATCAGATCAGCACCATTTTAATCTAGGATCAACAAGACATTATAAGAAGTCTTCTGGTCAAAACCCCATATTGATACGACTTTCTGTTTTGGTGAAGTAACAATAACAAGATTTTCAAGAAGGCTGATATAGTGGCCATATTGGATATCAGATTCACACCATTTCCATTTGGGATCAACAAGACATCATAAGAAGTCTTCTAGTGAAAGCACAATGAACGTCAATATGATCAGCCATCTAGGAGAAGAAGTAATAACACTTTCAAGATGACCATTGTGGCGGCCATACTGGAGGTCAGACTGGCACGATTTTCATTTACGACCACCTAGACATGATGAGAAGTCTTTCAGTGAACACTTATGCTGATATGACCATTCATTCAGGTGAAGTAGTGATAATAAGATTTTCAAGATGGCCACTGTGGCAACCTGAGTGGCACCATATCCTTTACAACCAACTAGACATCATAAGAAGTCTTTTAGTACAAACCCCTTGTTGATATGACCATCCATTGAGGAGGAGTAGTGATAACAAGATTCTCAAGATGGCCACTGTGGCAGCCATATTAGATGTGCCAGAGGCAGCATTTTCATTTAGGACCAAGTAGACATTATACGAAGTCTTCTAGTGAAAACCCCATGTCAATATGACTTTTTATTCCAAGGAGTAGCAATAACAAGATTTCCAAGATGGCTTCTATGGCAGCCATATTGAACCTTAGATCAGCACCATTTTCATTAAGGACCAACTAGATATCATATGAAGTCTTTCAGTGAAAACCCCATGTCGATATGACCATCCATTTAGTTGGGGTGAAACGATTCATCGATATATTGATGCATCGATACTTTTGCCATATCGATACACGTATTGATACAAGAGGTGAAGAATCGATACAAAACAATATCTGCCCTATATAAGTTACTTTAATCTTCAGCAGTCATGAATAATTATTAGTCATTTGCCTTCTCATCCTTTAAACTGAGAATCGATAATGTATCGTATTGTAGGCTGTGTATCATGAATCGTATTGATATGCGGCACAGGTGTATCGTTTCACCCCTACCGTTTAGGAGGAGTACCAATAACGAGATTTTCAAGATGACCACTGTGGTGGCCGTATTGGATGTCCAAGTTGCACCATTTTCATTTAGGACCAACTAGACCATAGGATGAATGTGTCTGTAAAGTTTTATGGCAATCCTCCAAGTAATTTAGGAGGAGCAAAAATAACATACTTGTTCTAACAGACAGATGGATGATGGAAAACAGACCATCCCATAAGCCAGTGGGTCCCAAACTTTTTTATCGCGACCCTAAATACCATCTTTTGTGACCCAAAATGACCCGGGGTTTGGGAACCACTGCCATAAGCTCTTCTGGTCTATGACCAGTAGAGCTAAAAATTAATCTCACTTGTATACTATTCCAATTACTGAAATAATCATGTTTTGCATTTTATATATGAAATAAAATCCAACTTCGAAGAAACATGCCACTAATCACGAACTTGCCAAAATTCTTTAATAAAGATGGTTTAAGCATTCTCATTCAAGGCAATGATGTGTAATAACTTTTGTTCTTCAATGCACAACTCTTTGATTTACTGAACTTTAAACAAATTGGTTGTTTGACTTGTGTACTTTACCTATGCAAATTCACCTAATGGGCTCTCCCAAAGCAGTGCTCAAAGGACTTAACATGACCTCACATTAGCAATTGTCAGCCAATTAAGTAATCGGTGAAATGGTGGTTCTTTATCTCTGGCTGCCTTACCTTTTAAGTGCCTCCATGAAAATCAACTGCCCCAAAGATAGTTTTACATCAGCACTAAGCAGGACTGTAGGCTAAAGGTTTTGGGCATATATAGTGGTGGTAAAGAAAGGTCTCTATCTCTCCCTATATTTTTTTTTTTTTTTATTGCTACAATTACTGAAAGTCATGTTTTTTTTAAATACATTCAAATCCGGGGGTTTCAAGGGAGTAACAAATTTTATTTGCATGACACGTCATGTTATGGCAGGTATCCACGCATGTAAGAGTGCGGATGTTGACTGAGAGTGATGAAAATTCATGGGATGTCTGATGTGTCAAACACAATAAACACTGATATTTTTATCATGGAACATTGAAGGTTTATCATAATATAAAGGGTCATTTAATTTTCTTCAATATTTTTCAATTTGACATTGTGAGTTTATGCGAAACATGAGGAAGTACCGGTAGTAAGGGCAAATTTGAATACTTTCTTATTGTTAAAATTAGTAGCACTGCATTTTTGCAATGTACTGAGATTATGGAAATGCATTTTTCCACAAATTTTCCTTAACTGTCCAAGTACATTACATCTTTTGCCAATTAAATGGATGCCTTTATTTCTTATGTTAATGATGAAATATAGGAGCACTGTGGTTTACAAAATATGCACTATGAATGAGCTTCGCTGACTGCTTGAACAAATCCACCTTATAACGCCATATAATACCATACTTATGTAATACCATGTGATACTGACCTAAGTGATTGGCATAATATGATTAATACAGTGTTTAAGGGACATGCAGAATCAAATATATGAAATCAAAAGGAATTATATTGCAGTTTCAAATATCTGGATGGGATGAGGGGCTCTCATGCAGGATCTCAGTCAAATTCCCCATCATGTGTCCCATGTCTTTTACTGATGATATTTATCAGGCACATGCCAGGTTACTGGAGGATGTTCTCGATGAGCACCGCCCAGAAGGTGAAAAACAGAAGAAAGCACAACACCCCATTTATGAATGAAGACTTAAGAAAAGCATAAAAGAGCTTTATTCAGAGAATTTAAAAGACGTAAAACAAATATAGTAACAAGAGTCCCAATTATGCTTGATATCTCTCACCTGTTTAACTGACATATGTAAGCTTGTGAAAGCAACTTTATACATGTATTGAAACTGGAGTGGCAAAAAAAGTTTGGAGCACTTTGGCTTATTATGCCTAAAAAACAGTATGTTTCTGGTTTCATGCCCAAAAAATTTGGTCAGAATAAGATTTATTTTTTATTCATCCCACCCCCCAATTTACTGAACGTAAACTATGATCATATGACCTAATTTGATTCCTTTGAGAAAAGACCTTGACAGTATTACTCAACATGTTATACAATGTTATATGATAGTTAGGTATGCACTCTCTATTTAATTATTTAAATAATTTTTGTTTGATATAACTTGTAAATTTGAAGTCACCACAATTAGTGAACAGCATGCAAAGCTAGCCATTAGTGAATCATGCTTTCTAGTCTACATCCAATAGACACTAAAATATACTGAGAGAAATAGCAAGCATCTTAACGAGTGTGATGTCAATAATGTTAATGAAATGAAATCTGGACACAACATTTAGAAAATCTGTAATTTGTCTGCTTGCAGTTTTTTCAAAATTTTCTTTTATTGAAGGAAAATTTATAGCCACAATCCACAAAATTGGAGGGTCTGGATATGTAGTTTTAGGGAGGTAAAACTAATTTTAATTATGTAATACTTACTTGTTGCTATTGCTTTGCTTAGCTAATCTATTTCCGTGATGGAAAATACCTGACCGTATGATGAGAATTCATCCTTTCAGAGGGTTGACTAGAAAGTTCTAGTGAATAAAACCCTGTGTGAACCCCACAGTCACACATGTGTAACCCACAATTCCTCACTCTTTTTCAGGACATAGCCTTACTAGTGGGACATAAGTGTGGGGAGGGAAGAGAGAATCTGGCAATAGCAACAGGTAAGTATTACATAATTAAAATTAGTTTTACCTCCCAAAAAAACTACATTTTAATATCAGTAATAGCTTACTCTGTTGCTACTGATTAGCTGAATTTGCCAGTTTGGTGGCAGGCTGATGATCTCACAACTGGTTAAGGAAAATAACAAGGAATACTCACCCATGCTTTAGAGGCGTTGACTACTGCCCAATGGTATCCACATAGGCCACTTTTTGAGCTATGACTAGTGGACCCAAAGAAAATATGCCTTCGCTCTGGTGAGCCAACAAGTGAAGGTAACAGAAGGTCGTGTGAGATCGCTTAAATGCGGCTTTCATCACATCCTCCAGAGATGAACGAGTTAAATAGGCCCATGAGATACAGTACAGCTCACGTGATTTTTCGGAACCCCATGCTTCGCGGTGGGTGACTTAATCCCCTCCACTTTAGCTCTGCGGTCGAGACATAAATAGGCATAAATACCTACAAATCACCACCGCATCTCGGCAGGCATGCCGATGTCAACTCCACCGTGGAGGGGGCTGGTTGACATTACTGATTGACATTTGAACAGCTAATGCATGAAGACCACCTATGGAAAGACAGAGACATCAAGAGTGATTTACAACCGGATACCATTGGAAGAATCAGTCATCTTTATTTCGATTGTATTTGGACAATAAAAAAATAATTTCAAAAGTCTTGTATATTCAGTACACATTACTGTTTATAAAAGTTTGATCGACTTCTTTTGCAATAAGTTATGCTTTTAATTTATTTCAAAGAAATATGAACAACGTTACGCACTGACTTGACGAGAAGCACACCTTGATGAGCTTCCCAAGCAGCATAAATTTATCATTTTGTTCCAAAGGAAAGTAATTCTCTGAGATATGGACAATTAAAATCCAAATTGACATCCGCTTCTGCTTACCCCCCCCCCCCAACAACAAACCTAAAACACTGAATTTACACTGAAATGCAAACCGTGTGCTTACATGTAGTCTTTAAGCAGTAATAGCACAGTCAGGAGGCTGAATATTATGACTGCATGTGTACTGTAAGAGACTGACCATTTAATATATGGGGCTTATATGTTGTTTTTTTTTTTTTACCGGGATATTTTTCGTTCCTTCATCACAATATTGATTTATTTTAAGTGAAATATGGAACGGATTAACGTCTTTTTATACTACAAAATCAGAGAAAGACAATTGTTTTCATGCATTTACCCCCCCCCCCTTCTTGGAAAATTCAATTGTCTCTCCCTAATAAAGACTTGACTTCAGCAGATGTTCTACAGAAATCAAGGCAGTGACCATTATGAACACTGTTGTAAAATAATAACAAGGGTTTGCATCAAAGGATGATGTAAGTTTCAGCTTGGGAACAGTGTGTTTTTATCACACGAAGCCATCTGACTTGGCACGTTGTACTTTACAGCCGCAATTATGGTCCCGCCATTAACAACGGAAGTTTGATAATTGTAAGTAATTAATCTGAACTCGGCTTATTACCGAAATGAAAAATGTGGAAAATTCTAAAATCTGAGATGTTCAGAGATTTTAATTTCCAACAAGTTTAGAGCATTTTGTATGGATGTATCGTCTCCACATGTATTCTATTTTTGATCATTTTTCTACGGCGAAAATTTAAAAACAAAATATACTCTTATAATTATTTAAAGTATGCAGTTTCCTGTTTGTGACTGTTAGAGCCTTTGGTTATTGAGCGTGTTTCTGTATATGGTATATTGCTTTACAGCTAGAGAGCTAGAGTTATTGTGGCCCAGTGGATAAAGTGTGCGACACACACACACCTGGGTGTCTGCAGGGGGGGGGAGGGGGGCATGTTGCCTCCGTTACCACCCCGATTTAAAAAAATTAATAAATATATCCCTTTTACTTTGGCCCCACCAAACACCCCCCCCCCCCACCCCCTGGAAAATTCCTGCGGATGTCCATGCACACACACACGACTTTAGAGCACGTGCTCGGGAGTTCCCGTGCAGTGGTGAGAAAATTTCTTTCTTTTTTGCTCCATAACGCTATAATGTCTAGCACGTTATTACTTTTTTACCACTACCGAACATTTCCAGATTTCAGTTTGTGTACATCTAGATTTATAATCAGTCAGATTTTAATATTTTAATTCTGACGATTGACTAAAAATGTCGACATGTCAAGCAGCGAAAAAGAAAAATTTTGCTTAACATTAATAAGCATTTTAGCGTTATTTTTGAAATTCACATTAGTGAAAAACTCTTCACAACATAAGCAGAATCACGAAAAACTTTAATGGCAGGAACATCTTTTTGGTTTAGTGTGAATGATGAGGCTGCTAATTGAAGAAAGCTAGCCAATCATTGAATACTTAAACTGTTACTGAAGCATGTACAAAACAAACAAACAAAAAAAAAAAAAAAAAGGTTCTAATAGTAAGTGCAACTGATTATGATGACTTGCACAGTAGTGCTTTGGATTCCGTATTTTATGAGAGAGAAAGAGAGAGAGAAAGGGGGGGGTACTTTACTAAGAAGAGTTAATGATCTAAAATTATTAATCTTATTTTTCTGTATTATGCATAGTATGCAAGCGGATAATGAACAGAAAAAGAAAAAGTTAAACATTAATTTCATCTGATGCGCAAGTTTGTCAAATCAATGGCAAAGAAAACAAACCTGCAGAAGTGCTGCTGTTGTGCTTTTATGTTAACAGTTAGCACATGAAATTAACACGTCAATATCAAAGAAAACAAGCAGTGCTGATGGCTTCTCTTGTGCTAGGTTACTGCACATGTCAACTACATGTATCTAGGATGACCTTTTGCGACCATTTGTGATTTTAAAAAAACCCGCTACTTTGGTAATTAATGCAAAATAGTACAGTTTAAAGTAACGATGTGAAATCTTAATGCTTTATTTAAGCGATTGGATGTCAGAAAAAATCTTACAATATATAAATGAGTACTCATGCATGGAGTAACCATTGGAACTTCTACGATTTTGTTTCACTTCAGTCAGGTATGACTGCAGCTTTGTTATTAATTTGTTCGATGTTTATCGTTCTTTTCATTGCAGGTAGTACAATATCACTGACTTTCCAATGATCATTAAAATTTTGTAATGCGTTTACTGAAAAAGAAACAAGGATATGAATGCATGTTTTGATTCCGATAACATAGTATTGAAGAAATTTTTTTTAGATTCATTGCGCAAAATGTAGTATTAATACAGTTTGCGAGGAATTGTCATTACGTTATCATCATCTAAAATTTGATTTGGCACTATGTATCATACATTATCTTCGTTAGAACAAGGAAATATTTATAATTAACTGAATGACTACGGTTTTTTTTTTCAGTATCAAAAAGTTAGCAAATTGCTCCCCAGAGGGATAACGATGTAGATAAATCGGTGCCCCACCGTCTCTCTGAGTGATGATGGAGGGTTTTTTCTTAATCCTCTCCACTATTTCTCCACCCCCACCACGAAGCATGGGGTTCGGAAAAATCACGTGAGCTGTACTGTACCAATGGCTCGAACCTCAAGAGCTTTACTTTTCATGAACGAAAGATCCCTCTCGGTAAGGGACTGGTAAGCTCTCTTGAAAGTTTTGGTAATCCACCTCAAAACAGTGGAAGCTGAAATATCAGTTGAACCCTTAAGGGGGAGGAAAAGATGCTTCTTACCCTTCCTTCTCCCTTTAGAAGCTGCTAAATAAAAATGAAGAGCTCTAACTGGACATAAAAGTCTATCCTGCTCATCCCCAGTACAGGTACAACTGAGACTGGGGATCTGAATCGGAAGTGGAACAACCAACGTAATCTGTCTTTTTGCTAAAAACTTTGTTGGCAAAGGAGAGAAACCTACTCATAATTCCCATAGAATCTCAAACAGCCTTGCTCCATGGATAGAGCATGAAGCTCACTCCTTCGTCTCGCGGACGCTAAGGAGAGCAAGAAAACAGTCTTGAGGGTAAGGTTCTTGAAAGAAGCCTCACTTAAAGGTTCATTGGGGGATTTATTAAGAGATCACAAGACACATGGATGGTAAGGTTATCAAAAGAAGCCTCACTTAAAGGTTCATTGGGGGATTTATTAAGAGACCACAAGACACATGGGAGATTCCACCTAGGCATCAGAGAGTAAGGCACTGGTCTTTGCAGTTCAAAATACCTCATCGTGTCTGCTAAGTGAGAGTTTGCACCAATAGCCGGACCCTTTGAAAATTTTAGAGTCTTGGATAGGGCTACCCTATAGCCCTTAGAAACTGAGCCTTATCTCTCTTCAAACAGGAAGAGAAGCAAATCAGCCACTGCGCTCAAGGAGGGACAGTTAGGATTGACACATTTCCTACTGCACCAATCGCAAAAGATTCTCCACTTGGCATCATAGACTTTTGACGTAGATCGCCTCTTGGATTGAACGATACACTTGGCGACTTTGCTCGAAAACTTCTCGTGGCAGAGAGATCGTTTGAAATGAGCCAAGTGTGAAGGTGGAGAATCTGTGAGCTGTTGTGCAGAAGAAAACCCCTGTGCTGCAACAGAATGTCCATCCTCTATGGTAATGTCCTGGGCTGGTCTACCAGCAGGTCGAGAAGATCGCTGAACACTGATCGTTGGGGCCACAAAGGGGCTATCAACACAAGCTGAGCAGTGGAGTTCTTTACTTTGTGAAGTACTTGTGGAATCATCCAGAAAGGTGGGAAGATGTAGGCAAACAGACGATCCCAATTCAGGCTGAAATCATCCACTGCCTAGGCTCTCTGATCAGGGACTGGGGAGATTAAAAGGGGAGCTTGTTGTTTACCCTCATAGCAAACAAGTCCACCAAAGGTTTCCCCCAAATTCTGAACAGGGCATCTGCTACAGTTTGGTGCAGAAACCATTCCATGATGACTATCTGTCCTTTCCTGGACAGACTGTCCGCCAAAATATTATTTTTCACAGGAATGTGGCGAACTTAAAGGGTAATCCCTTCTGAGCTTCCCCAACAAAGGAGGTTCCAAACCTCAATGCAGAGAGAAGGGGTATGTGTGCCTCCTTGTTTTCCAAGGTAAGCCATCACCGACGTGTTGTGATCGGAGCGACCCCTTATGTTGTGGATGCACCACTGAAGGACTAAGAACACTGCCCTCATTTCCAAATTGTTTATATGGAGGGTAGATTCTTCCCAGGACCATGAACCCTGGAGAATCAGACCTTCCGATTCCATATGAGCGCCCCACCCTGAATCTGACGCGTCAGCGAACAGATAGGAGTGGGAATTGGGGGTGTGTATAGGGACTCTGGCAAGAAACCAGTCCTGATTGATCCACAAGACAAATGATGATCGAAGACCTGACCTAGAGAAATCCGAACATTCAGAGGGTCCCTGTGTGGTTTCCAGTATGCCAGAAGAAGAAGCTGGAGAAGATGCAAGTGTAGTCTACCTAGGGGGACCAGGTCCACTGCCGAGTTCAAAGTCCCCAGCAGAGAAGTAAAAAGAAGACCCAACAACGTGGTCTTGGCTCTCAGCATCTCCAACTGGGACAGGATCTTGTCTACTCTGTCCCGAGGGACATGGACTAATCCCTTGTTTGTAAGGAAATTCATCCCCACGAGGACGAAATCTTGAGATGGAGAAAGCTCCGACTTCTCTAGGTTGGGTAACAGACCCAGTCTGGTCAGTATAGACCAACAGCGAGCACACGTCGATTCTGAGGGACTCAAGCCCGCCATTGTGGATCAACCAATCGTCGAAATATTGCAGGATTGGGATACCCAGTGACCTTAAGTGGGCTGCAACTACTCCCATGACCATGGTAAATGCTCTGGGTGCAGATGCAAGACCGAATGGCAGATTGCGAAATTGGAAGACCGCTCTGTCCAAGCAAAGCTGGAGGTACTTCCTGTGAGGAGGAAAGATAGGGATATGAAGATACGCATCCTGAAGATCGATGTAGACTGCCCGGTGGCCGGGCCTTATGGCCTTCTTGACTGAAGCTGCTGTTTCCATCTTAAAGAGTTCTTCCTGCAGAAATCTGTTTAGGGAGGAAAGATCGATAATTAGACAAAACTTTCCCCCTTTCTTGGATACCATGAAAATGCGGGAGTAGAAAGCCAGAGAATGGTCATTGAACACCCTCTCCAATGCACCCTTCTGGAGAAGGGAGTGTACCTCTTCCTTTAGCCGCACCAGATTCAACTGGTGGAAGAACATCGGGGTCCTTACTAGAAGAGGAAGATCTCGAAACAAAAGACGGTATCCTCTTTTTATGATAGAGAGGACCCAGCCATCGACGGTGATGCAAGACCAAGCCTCTGAAAAAAGGTTTAGTCTGGCACCTATGGCAACCCACAGAAGAGGGATGCTCTCCAGGAGAGGGATCGAGTCCCTAGGGCTGACCCCCCTTTTCCTTTGGAAAGGGGTAAGGGCCTGTAAACCTCTTCCCTTGTCCTCTGTGGCGTGTCCTTTCAGGAGCCGACAGACTAAGGGGAGGTCAGAACTGGGGTTGTTGCTTAGACTGGGGCTGCGAGGCTTTAAAATATTTGGGTGAAGGGCCCTGTGGCGGTTCAGGATGACTTCGCTTCCTGGCCAGTTTTGACATGCCAGGTGCGGACACAAGAGAGCGATGTTGCTGGTCTCTCAAGTCTTGAGAAGCTACAGAAGGAATGACCACTCCAAAAAGAGTCTCTGCCTCCTGGGGAGCAGCCCTCAAAAGGTTCTTACTGTGCTCCAGTAATACCTTGAATGTGTCCAAAGCAACATCCCTGCAGAGGTGGAGAAGCTCCACTGATAAAGCCATGGACAAGGATAATGCATGCCTTGATGTTTTTGCCACTGCTTCCAACAAACGATGATGAGCAAGTGGCAACAGAACTTCCTCCCTAAGCAGGTTATAGGGGGCTGCCAAAAAGAGATCAGCATGCAAAGCTATGGTTACTAGTGACCTAGCATTTTGCTCTAAGGCCTCCAGTGTTTTAACTGGAAGGTGAGCTCAAGTTCCTGTGGAAATACCAACTTGCATCACTGAAGCATCTAAAGTGGGAGGTTTAAGGGACCAGTAAGGAGTGTGAACCTGATAATTAGCAGAAGAGACCAAAGGTCTCAAAATAGAAGGAGGAACCGACACCCTCTACGTTGTCTAGGAAACTCCTGGTCCTTACAAAACCTATGGGACAGTTCCTTTTACCATAGCCGAGTGAGAAAGCAACAAGAGATCTGGACGAGAGGCAGGTCCAGTGAGTTTCTCCAAGCTGGAGAAAATCTTAGTGTCCTCTGAGCCTGAGGGCTTGGGACACAAATCATTGGGCAATAGACGGTAAACATCATTAACCACTTTGTCAAACAACCAGACCTCTTCTTCCTCTGCCGCCTTAACCAACGGATCAGGAGAGACGAAGGAAGGGGGCACCACATCTGTTAGTTCCGTATCAAACTTGTGAGAATCCACGAGGATCGAAAGGACATCATCATCCTGCACTCGAACCCAGGAAGCAGGACTATGTGACCCACTGTCTCTGATTTTTAAGGCTGTTGAGACTTGGGAGTAAGAGGGACCTCGACCTGTGACTCCTCACGCGGAACCAGGGGACTGTCCTTAGTGGCAGGCACGGCAGAAGTGTGAGAACGACTCTCAACCCTCCTCGTGTGGTTGGGGGAGAGTCTGTCCCCTTCCCTCTTTCTATGGACTGCGGCATCGATCTCACTGGCATGGGGCCAAGGCCCTGAAGGCCCTGACTTTATGCAGGGGGCTGTCTAATCACTGCCATGCGGTGGAAGACCCCACATCCTGTAAGAGTTTAAAGGAATCATAAGGAAGGGGGGGGGGGAAATGCCAATCTGATCCCCTTCCCTAGTCCTACGTCTTTATGACGAATCCAAATCCCATGAGGGATTGAACGGTAGTCTCGAGAGAGGGAGGTCTCAAGCCAGTCCCTCTCTCCATACCAATAGGTCTCGAATGACCGGTAATGACTGGTGCTCGTAGCCCAATGACCAGTGACTGGTACCTCTTGCCCGGTGCCCATTGCCCGGTGCCCGGATGACTGGTCAGGTGACTCTGATCTGTTCCTCTCCCAGATCTGACAGACTAGATCGATGCTCAGCCCTTTCAGGGTGGCACAAACCTGTCGCCGACAACGAGCCATGGGGGCTGAAAGGGTGCTGCTCTACCCTCACGGGGGTGGATGGGCACAACACACTTTCGGCCGACACCGAACTGTGGGGCAGTAGAGGGTGCTGCTCCTCAGATGATGAAGAAGAAACCTTCTTACATCCCTTATAGGTTCTTCTGGATTTGGCGAGGTCCCAAACCTCGTCAGAGCATAGACAGCAAATAGGACAGCCATCTGTCCTTGTGCAGTTTGTGCAAGAAAGGCAGGTGGAATTGGTGTCCCAGAGGACTTTCCTGTGACCACACTTCCCAACCTCAGTGTTCCCTCAATGCCCTTGCAGTGCACCTCATTGCCTTCACAGTGGACCCTAACTGTCTTTGCAGTGCATCCTCACTACCATTGAAGTGCACTAATACAGTCAATGCTCTTGCAGTGCACCCACTCTCACTGCCTATGCAATGCACCCTCACTGCCCTTGCTGTGCACATCAGTTCTGTACTACCACTGCCCCTATAATGGTGCACTTGCCCATGTATTCAAGATTGATTGTTCATGTTTCCTTGACCATTACAACCTTTACCATGCACTTGGCCTTGTAAGCCCTCTAACATATGTCATCTTGCAGTTCACAGGTTGTTTTAAGATCTCCAGATTGCTGCCTTCTTTAAGTAGTTATCATTCAGTTCCTAATCTTTATTAATATCATTATTTTGACAGATGAGCCAGTCCCTTGAGGCCAAAGTGTGTTTAGATATGACTTGAATCAAACTGAGAATCATTATTTAATTCTTAATTTATTTAATTTATTTACATTAGTAAATGAATGGTAAAAACTATTTGCTCGTGTTTGTGTACAAATTTGGCATTGAGAGTAATGTGTCTTGCCAAAGACACAATACAGTAAATTCATTCCAAAGACTGCATGCACTTTATTGTTTTCCAAGTTAACTCTAACAATAATTTATTTCATCTTTATTTATATTTTTCTTCAGCTTCAAATTACAGATTATTCAATTTAATCCATAACTTGTATTATTTTGCTGATTTAAACAACTTGTTTTCTTAAAATGTATGAATCCTGTATTCTAAAAAAATTATTTTGAAAAATGGGTTAAAGATTTCCATAAGGGGAAGTCAGCATAACCCCAAATCTGTGATTTTTCAATAGTCCTCATCACAGCTTAATTCCCCTTGTTTTAAAAAGAACAGTAAATTCTTTTCTTAAATTTTTAGCAATGGTGGCCATATTTGATGGTGGATCAGCTTCATTTGTATATATTTGAAATTCTTCTGTGCCAGGATGCTTTCTGTCAAATCTGGTCAAATTCAGTTGAACTGATTTTGAGAAGTTATTTAAAGGCTTTTCCATTTTTAGCAAATGTGGCCATATTTGATGGCATTTGTACAAGTCTTAAAGGTCTTAATGCCAGCATGTTTTCTTTCAAATTTGGTTAAATTCTATTCAACAGTTTTGGAAATGTAGTAGTTTAAAGCCTTTACTAATTTTGGTATGGTGGACATATAGGATTGTGGATCAGCATCATTGGTAGAAATTTCAAAGGTCTTCTTGCCAGGATGCATTGTCAAGTTTAGTCAAATTCTAGTCAGCAGTTTTGGAGAAGTTGTTCAAAGGTTTGTCACGTAACACAGGTTTATCTATTTTTAGTAATGGTGGCCATATTTGAAGGCAGATTGGCATCATTAGTACAAACTTCAAAGGATTTCCTGCTGCTAGGATGCATTCTTTTGAATTTGATCAAATTCTGATCAGCAGTTTTTGAGAAATCATTTAAAGGGTTTCTACTGTTCTGAATAATGATGGCCATATGTGATCGTTGATTGGCATAAACTATAAAAATTCAAAAACTTTTCATGCCAGGATGCTCTGTGCCAAATTTGGTCAAAACTGGTACAGTGGTTTTCAAGAAGAAATTTCAAATAACAATTGATGATAGATGCACCACACACAATGGATGCAGAACCATGCTATAAACTCACTTGGCCTTATAGACAGGCAAGCTAAAAACAATAACAATTATAGAATTCAAACAAGAGTCCCTAGAAGGAACTGATGCTCTACTGGGCAAAACTAATTTCCAGGAAATAAAGATAAGAATATTTCTTCCTTTTAACCATGTCTACCATTTTGAATGATGAAAACACATAGTATCTGATCATTTCATTCATGCTGCAAGATGGTGGCCACGTAAACAAGTGTTTAGAAGTACTTTGTCAAAATCAGTGAATATCATATGATTATTCATTCATCTAGGATGTATTCATCATGGATATTGTTCATCTAAGTACTTAAATGCTTCTGGTAATTCTTCATTGTGATTGATGCTGTTAAAAATTGTATTATTTTTTAGAAAAATACTTACCAGAGTTCTGCATACAAATAAAATCATGGTAAATCTAACAATGTCAATACTGTAGAAAATTTTCAATGGATCCAGTCTATTTGAGTTCTCTGGATTCACCCAAGAGGATATTCATGATGTGGAAGTAAATTCATACAGAAAGGTAATCCCAGATTTCATCTACATCAAAGAAAATCAAGACAGTATCCCTATCCATGTCAGGAACAACTCATTACTGAAGCAGATGAATGAACAAGGACTAAAAAAATTCCAACTCTACAAATACTCGAAGCAACATGGGTATGTGTACAAAATCTCTACTTCGCATGAAAATAAAGTTAAATGTACTAAATTCCCATCAACAGATACCATTTTATTTCAAGGCAGTGGATGCTTGGCTTGGACTTAACATGGATTTCTTGAACTGTGTTAAGACATAAATGATACATCTAACACCAGCACTGTGTCACTAGAGCTATCCTCAGCCTGACTCATAACCTCCACTCTAATCAGTGTCTGTCAAGCAAAGCCATAACAACAGCCTCCCTTGCTCAAGTAGACACAAGCTACACAAAGCCTAATTACTTAACACCTCCTTCGCAACTAGAAGTGGTTGACTAAGATAAACTTCATCAAATTGTAGAAGACAATGCCACTAATTAAGATAATGACAATCCAAGTACAGGCAGGCACAAGCCACATAGTGCCAGATATATAAAACCTCTAACACCTTCCTCTCTCCAAACCCAGGTAGACCCAGATATAATTGATCAAAGTGCAGAAGACAATAAAACTAATCAAAATGAATTCTTTCAAACACAATGCAAGTCAAAGTTCACAGTGCCATGGAATATATATATATATATATATATATATATATATATATATATATACATTTATGACCAAGTAAACATCATAAGTCTTTTAGTGAAAAACCCCACGTCAATATAACATTCGGTTCCAAAAGAATTACGATAATCAGATTTTCAAGATGGCTGCCATGGTGGCCATATTGGACTTCAGATTGGCACCATTTTCATTTAGGTCCAAGAAGACATCATAATAAGTCTTTTAGTGCAAACCCCATGCTGATATGATCATCCATTCAGTAGAAGTAGCGATAACAAGATTTTCAAGATCTCTGCCATGGTGGCCATATTGGACCCCATATCAGCACCAGTTTCACTGAGGACTAAGTAGGCATCATAAGAAGTCTTTCAGTGAAACCCCATGTTGATATGACCATCCATTGAGGAGGAGTAGCTGTAACAAGATTTTCAAGAGGGCTAACATGGTGGCCACATTGGATGTCATATCTGCACCATGTTCATTTAGTATCAACTAGACATCATAAGAAGTCTTTTAGTGAAAACCCCATGTTGATATGACCATCCATTCAGGAGGAGTAGCAATCACAAGATTTTCAAGATGGTGCTATGGTGGCCATATTGGATGTCAGATCTGCACCGTTTTCATTTAGGACCAACTAGACATCACAAGAAGTCTTTTAATGAAAACCCCATGTTAATATGACCATCCATTCAGGAGGAGTAGCGATAACAAGATTTTCAAGATGTTATTAGACATCCAAGCAGCACCATTTTCATCTAGGACCAACCAGAGCATGGGATAAATGTGTGTGCAAAGTTCCATGGCAATCTTCCAAGTAGTTTAGGAGGAGTAACAATAACAAACTTGTGCTAACGGACGGACAAATGCCAGATGGACACTGGATGACAGACGGACAATGGACAACAGACTATCCCATAAGCTCTTCTTGTATATGACCAGTAGAGATAAAAAAACTATGTCACATATTAAAAAGACGACCTATAAAGCTGTAGTTCTTTGCAAGATGTGCTGATGGAACAAAACCAACTGTCTATTTGTCATAAATAAAGGCATAAATAATGATAATACTATCCTACTAATGGAAAAGATAAATTATATAAAATCAGTAAGTACATAATATATTTAATCAATTATTTGTCAATGCTGCTCAGGATACTGGAAATGAGATAAGTGGTCTTGATCTACCAATCCACTCTAGACACCAAGCACTTTATGACAACTACACTATCCTTAAAGAAAAGTTTTGCAAATGTTTCAGAAAAAAAATATTCCATCATATATGAAATGTATTAGTATGAGGAAGGCAAATGGTATTGATGATACATCACCTGAAATTCTACACTTGTAAAAACAAACAATTGGTTTTTAGCTCCAATTAAAAATCTTATAAACAGATCCACTGATTCAAACTCCTTCTCAAAACAATTAAACCAGCATTAGCACCCTAGTGTATAATAACAATGATTCTTTAGATACACAGAATTATTCACCAGTAATCATTTTTGCCATCTGTGTCAAAACTAGAGAAAGCAGTATGTGTACAGCTGAATGCAAAATGTAGTAACATCTTTCACCCATTTTCTGACAGCTTTCAGGAGTGGATACAACGACCAATCTATCCTGATTGCTATTACCAAGGAATGGCAGAGAACAATGGACAAAGGTCATTAAGTAGATGCAGTTTTCATGAACCTATCCAAAGGCTTTTTTACTGCATGCCTCACCACCTTATTTAACAGAATATGATAGTCTATGTGTTGGATGATGCAGCTGTTGATTTGGATAATAGTTATCTGAGTAAGAAATAACAATGTGTTAAGTTAGGCAGTTACAAAGTGACTATTGAATATTACTAAGGGTTTAGAACAGGGTTTTACAGTGAGCCTAACCATATTTAACATATTTATTAATGACAACTTTTATTTTATGAAGAAAACTACACTCTATATTATTATGTAGATGATAAAATACAGTGCAACCCTGCTATAACACACTTTGTTATAGAACATAAAATAAGTACTATAAAGCTTTAGTGCCAAAATAAACAAAAGTTTGATTTAGTAATTTGGCAAAATAAGTTGTATTCTTTAAGAAGAAAAAAATATTATTGCTTCTTTCTTATTTTCAAAGATGTTAACTCCCTAAAAAGCTGATAATTGTTAATCTAATAATTACTGAACCATCAACAATAAAGCTATTAAGTCTTCTTTGTATTTTTCTTCAATGCATACTGTGTACAAATCCAGGGTACACAACAGCCAACAGATATTTTCTCTGAATCATCTAGCATACACTACCAAGCACCAAACATTGCAATAGTCTAAAAATGTTTCCGACCCAAATTTATAATCAATTAATGTACCACCTATTTAACAGAAACAACAGGACACCAATGCCTGCTCAATCAACCATCATACACACCCACTGAAAGAAGTTTATCAACATATATTCTCCCCCATTCATCTTAATCCTTTTTAGTTTAGAGTTAGATATGCAGACAGCAGTTCCAAATCACTCCTTTTCATTGTAATCCTACAGTTACATGTGTTATACATGTACTGTATAACTGTACTGTAGTCAACTGTTGACTGGAACAGAACCATTTAAGCTGTATGGATGGAGGGATTTGCTATTATATGCAAACATACTACTGCCCAGTTTTGCTCTACAGAAGTGCAAAATCAGTTATATACGTAAGTTTAAATAAATATAAGTTTTCCTTTGTGTTTTAGAGAATAACTAACCTGTTTTTATGGAGATCACTCTTTAATCATGAAATTGAATAGTTTCCAAACTTCATCCAGGTAGTTATAAACACATCTTAAATTGTTCATCTCAAGTACATTATGAGGTCAATACCCTTGACCTCCTGTATAAATTTCAGCTAAAGTATTTTTCAAACCTAATTGGAGGTTTCTTTTTAGAAACTCCCAATATCTGATTTATGCCTTTTTGTCAGTCAAAAAATTAGACCCTTTGGGCATGTCCAGTAAATTACTGTTTTGGAAAATACACAGTTTCATAAGTTAGTGTGAGCGTATTACCAATAAATTAATTATTTGGATTCAAAAGGAATCTAGCAGAAAAATTCGAGAGAATATGTTTCTTTGTGCACATTTTTTCACTGGAATTACTATTATGAATACAATGAGATCAGCTGGTGAGTACACATATTTTGACTATTTACACTTGGCTAAGTACCATGAAGGGTATTGAAAATGATTTGTGTCTTACAATGTGTTTATGTATACAGGTGTTGTATATAGATGTAAAGAAGTTGTTTATATCTCACCCTACAAACAATGACAAAATTTGCATAACAATGATGTCAAATTGCTTATTTACAAAATATTTTGGAAGTTCAGTATCTACATGTACCAGCAAAGCATCCATCATGATGTGATGTGAAAGTGGTTGATGGAAACAGGCCTGAATAATATGGAACTTCATTAGGTATTTTATTTGTGGTCTTGAATAGCAGATTTATCAACTGTACAATTCTTTACATCTTTATCAAGTATGTTATATATCTCCTTTAATTTTCAATCAAAGTATATAAATAAAGAGCTATTCTAAGTAGATCTTAATCATAGGAAAAGGGTGCAATTTGTAAATGATATATAAGATTTTTGGCTTTAAAATACATTTATTTTGTTTTTTAAATAAGTTATCTTATATACATTTTTTAAGTTTTCTTCTCTTCTTTGTTCATTAATAAAAGTCCTAATATAGACATGACTAAAGTTTTCATTCTATTTTTGCATAAATGCAGTGACAGGACTTTATGCTTCAGGTATGGGGCAACCGAATTCCCATCCATGGATGTCCATGACTTCCAAAACTGACAAAATGAATGTAACCCTGTAATATATCTTTGACTTTTGAGACCCAATTATCTCGACCAGCTCCATCAAGTTTCACTAACATTTTGCAACATTTTGCAGGGTATCTATAATTGTTCATACTGGTAAATTTTATCCAGAACTTAATACATGTTATGAAGTATTGAATACTTTTAGGGTGCATAGATCACATTAGCCTCTAGAAAATGAAGAAAAAATAGTACACAGTAATTTACAATAATTAGTAGGAAATCTTTTATGGACATTTTAAATCTGGTTTGAATATTCATATCGCCACAATTCTGTCCCACAGTATAACACTGGAGTAATTTAAAAGATTCTTAAACTGATGGAAGCTCAATTTTAACTTGAATCTTATAAATCATAATTATTGCTTTTTCTTGTTTGTTATGCCAATTATTATTTGGCATAAGGGAAGTCCCATATATTTATAAGCTGATACAGTCTCAATTTTCTGGCCCAAATAGAACCACTGCTCATTACCAAGATTAATTTTCATCGTTATTTCATCACAAAATTCCTCCAGAACCTTAATTTGAACCTGTAGATTTATTATAATATCTGCAAAAATAGCAACTTATACATTATACAATATGGCAAAAGTGCCATGTATATCAGGAGAAACTAATATTCTATGTCTCTGTCTCCCTCATAATTTTGTAATCAAATTTTATATAAATAGATCAAAATCAAAAGTCACCCAACTTAAAATACAACCTTATCTGGTTATTATATTACAGGGAAAAAAGTCTGTATACTGTTCATCAACTTTTACACATAAACAAAGAACATTATACACTGATGTTATTATACATACCCTTCTTCACTAAAGAGTCAACAAGTCTGGAGTGATTTACTGAATCAAATACCTTGAGAAAATCAATAAAATGACAATACAAGGCCAGGTCCTGCATGCCAGCCTATGATCAAAACGTTGCCGTAAAATGTGTGACTTTGACTCCAAAGTCAAAGGGTTGGGTAAGCATGTCATATAATGAATTGTCTTAGTTTCATAATGATTCATCCAGTGTATGAACAAAATACATGACGGGGTTTACGAAAACTTTAACCAAACCTTTAATACCAATTTTCTATGACCAAGATCTTGACTCCAAGATCAAAGGAGCAAGCAAGCAAGCGTGCTGCTGAATGAATTGCCTTACCTTCATAATGATTTATTGAAAGGCTGAAGAAAATTCATCAAAGGGTTTGGAAAATATGAGCAAAACCTTAATGCAAATTTTCTATTACATGTCATTGAGCCAGCATGTCATAGAACTGTCCAAGATCCATAATGATAAATGCTAAGTATCTCTGACCCCAAGGCAAAAGGTGTAAAATGAGCATGTTGTAGAATGAAGTGTCTTCGCTTCAAAATTATTCATGCCAGGTATGATGAGAATCGATCAAGGTGTTTAAGAAATATATGCAAATGAAAAACTTTAATAACCAAAAACCATAACAAACTGTCAATGATGCTGCCAACGTCAGAAAAGTGACAGATACACATCCCACTAATATGGGCTCAACAGAAATCTGCTACAAGGTCTACTTATATATTTCAGAACCAGTTTGAAATCTCAAGATATGTTTGGCAAAGTGAAGAATATGTTGAAAAAAGTTGGGTTGGTACGTACGTTTTATCTCATATATGAATTAGTATAATTTTTATTAGTTTTGATTGTGAAATTGATGAACTACAAAGTATTTGGAGTTGTCAATACTAAAACTGAAATGACCCAAAAGTCAGGAATAGACAAGATGCGACAATTTCCCATAATAACATCTGCTCAACAACAGTACAGTGAATGGCACATTATGCACCTGCCCTGTGTTTAATACTCCTCTATCTCGATAACTGAAAATTTTGCACAGAAACCATTTTCTTTCTGCATGACCTTGACCTTTGAGCTTTTGACCCCAAAATCAATATGCTTCATTCTAACCCTAAGTGCAAGACATCCACACAGTATAGGCCAGATCCATTATGTAGAACTAATGTTATTGTGTGGAAACCATTTTTCTTTCTTTCAATCATTGACCTTGAACTTTTGACCCCAAAATCAATAGTCTTCTTCCGTACCCCAGTACAAGCCTTCCATAAGTTTGACTGAGGTATGTTATGTATAGCTAATGTTATTGTACAGAAACCCTTTTTCCTCTTTCAGTCAGTGACCTTGACCTTTGACCTTCTGACTCCAAAATCAATAGATCTTTCTTACACTATGTGCAAGCCATCCACAAAGATTGGTAACTGAAGATTATGGAGAATGTGAGTTATTGTGCATAAATAATTTTTCTGTTAGAGTCACCTTGACCTCTGACCTTTTAAGCCCTAAATCAATAGGATTCTTTCTTACCTCAAGTGCAAGTTATCCACAATGTTTGGTAACTGTACATGGTAGAAAACTCTTGTTATTGTACATAAACCATTTTGTTTCCTTGCAGTTATAGTGACCATGACCTTTGACCTTGAAATCAAAAAGATTCTTCCTAAATCCATGTGTAAGTTATCTGTACTTGGTGAGGAACAGTTATTGTGTGAAAACCATTTCCTTTTTTCAGTCTGAGTGACCATGACCTTGGAGCAATTGAGCCAGAAATGGATTTTTCCTTTCCCCAAGTGCAAGCCATATAGAAAGTTTGGCAAGTGTAGATCGTGGACAACTAAAGTTATTGTGTGGAAACCATATTGGTAAGAGATGGACAACATCATAGCATAATATGCTCTACCTTATGTAAGGCATATAAAAATATGATGTCACAAAACAAATGGAGTTGGCAGGATTTGGGTTACAGGAAAAAATATATTATTTTACTTGGTTTAATCAATTGGAAAGTAATGCTTTTGGAAATCAGATTGAGCTTCATTAATTACCTCCCTTGCAGCTGACATGTTGTCAATCTGTTATACAGCATGCTAGTGAATACTATGTTTAGCACATCAATGAGTGAATATGTATGTATGTACAGGCATTTAATGGCACCTCAGCAAAATAGTGGCTATATGGTGCCACCTAAATGTAAAGTTAAAAAAAATGTAAACTGAAGAATTGCATAAAAACGTAGGAAGTTAAATCCTTCCAAATACATGAAAACAAGTACAAGATAAAATATAAAAGATAAAGATGTTAAAATTCTGTAAAAGGTTATATATAAAGCAAAATATAAAGGTAACCCATGTAAAATTCTTAAAACATATTGTCAAAATTTGTTATATAAATAGCATCCCTCAAAAAGTCTAAGATTTTCTCAAGTGGCACATCATTATATAGTTCTTCATTGAGTTTCAATGAGGAAAACCCCTTGATAATTCTAGGGACACTCAATAACTGATGGGATCATTTACAGCACATTTTTGTGTACTGGGCAAATACTACTTTCTGCCCATCTCCTGCTTTCCCAGACCTAATATTATGAATACTTCTCATAACTTTTACCTCACCAATGAGTCAAGAATAATCAACAACATCAATACCAGAGGAAAGTGAGTCTGCATCAGTTCGGGTAGTGTTATCTGTACTCTTAAAATGTTTATACCACTCTTTACATGTCACTTTTATATGACTTGTTTTATCTATACTTGACCATGCTGATCATTCTCCAAAACATCATTGGGTTAGTTCATGCTGTGATTACCTTACTCTGAGTTTATTTTTATATTGTTGCTCCATCATTTTACGCAAGTTTATAAATGTACACTTTAAAGTAAGATAAGAATTCAAATTTTCCTTTGATCTATATGTTCTACCAGTAAATTTATAAAAGGCATGTAAATTAACTTGCTTCAGTTTCCTACTTTGGTCATCCCACCTGGGTTTGTTGGAAGATAAGGGTACAATGTCCAGGATATGACCTTTCATAGTTAAAGCTTATAAATGATGCATAGTTTGAATCTTATTGATGGCTTCATCAATACTAACACAAATAGAATGCAAAATTGCATCTTTTGCTGCTAAAAAAACTTTATAAAAAGTAAAAACAAATACAATCCTTTTAATTTCAACCCTAAATGTTTTTAAACTTTGTGAACCCACATTACCCTTATCCACATCATTAAAAGATAAGTCATCACTATGACTGAGGGTCAGTTCACATATTAGTGGAAAATTCACTGATTTGCAACTTCAAACATTTTTTATACAAGAAAATCATGTTTTTGAGTAAAAAAATGTTTCTTCAATAATACTTGCCTGAATATAATACATTAGGAGTACTACCACTATCTCACAAATCCTGCCCACCAAAACTTGTTTTTAGCAACAGAAGTGCTAAAAGTCATCTGCAAACCCAGGTCAAAGCCACAAAAGGGTGATCTCCCTTGGATAGAGGGATTGATGCCAAAGTCATATCTGACCTCCATCCAATCGCTTGGATAATGTCAATTAGGGAACAGTTACACTTTAATGCTATGTTAGCGGTGACTGCCCTAACCTCATGAACCAATATGCACGAGAAACTCATCGGTATTGGGTTAGTTCTTTATATGCAGAGCAAATAACCCAGGACAATAGAGCCCGAGCTATTGTAGTTTCCTTCCTTCAATCATAAACATAAACAAGATCTCCCTCTTCACACAGGCTCAATTCACTTTAGGTACCACATCAAATCCCTTATGGGGTCCTGTAGATGATTTTGAGGCAAAGAGTCCAATAAGGAAAGAAACTTCATTTAAAAAAAGGCAGATTCCTCATGATTCTCCCCGCTGTAGCTATAAAGGCAAGGAAGCAGGCTTTATACAAGAGGTGAGTCAAGTAGGTTATAGACATAGGTTCGAAAGGTGCTTTATTCAGCCATATCAGAACCCATGGTAAATTCCTTTGGACTCAAGGCCAAAGCCTTCAGCCAATACAAATCAAAGTTCGTCACAAGATCAGAGATGTCTTTGTTGTGGCCTATCTCCTCCCATCCCTGACAACGAAAGGTATCTGAGAATGTGTAACAGTAGCCTTTAATGACAATTGGGACTAACTTCTTCTCTTCAAAATCTAAAGGAGACAAGCTATTTGCGGTATCAAAGTTTTTAACAGAGTGATGTGTTTTTGCATGCACCACGGAAGAAAACTCTCCACTTCCCTTCATATGCTTTGAAAATGGTAGGCCTCCCTGCCCAAGCAATTATGTTCACCACTTGTTCTGAGAATTGTTTTCTCCTGAGGGCTTTCATAACACAAGCCAGGCATGCAGATTTGACAGTTCTGGGTTCAGATGAAATGCATGCATTCTCAGTTGCGTGAGCAGGTGAGGAAAGACCAAGTTTTTCCTGGGAATTTCCACTAATAAGTTTAATATATCATTTATCCATGATCATTTCCACTTGAGGGGATCAATTAAGACCAGAGAGCACTCTGATTCCCTCATTTCCTGCAAAACTTTGGGGATCAGAAGGGTTGGACAGAAGGCATATAGATTCAGACTGTTGCAGTTCATGGAAAGTGTGTTCACTGCCCTGGTATTTGGACCTGGGACTGGATAGACAAAGCTGAGTAGTGTAGTATTTCACGTTGTCACAAACAGATCCATGAATGGTCATCCCCAGCGGGTGCAGATTCATATGAATACTGAGGGATGAACCAACCATTCCTTTTCAATTACCTGATTTCATCATGACAGTGAGTCAACTAGGACAGAATCAACCCAAATATGGCACACAAATATGTGGATTTGTCTATGGTGACACCAACTGAAAAAATCAGTTTCAGTATGTCATCCATGTAGTTGGAAGCATATGGAACTAAAACATCACTGTAGCTGGTGCCGGGCTATGATATAGCTGGGACAAAGCTGGAGCCGTCCAATCTCAGTCTGCAGTGCCACCAGGAGGCCAGTACTGAACAGAAGCTGAACTGAACTGAACTGGTCTTCAATGCCAGTTCCAGGAATACCAAAAGTCCAAGTCAGAGCTGGTGCTACTACTAGCCGAAACTACGATAGGGTATATCAGGAAAATACATCACCATACCCAGTCCGAGGAAATCCAGATGTAGGCTGAGGCTGTGTCAGAGAGAGTGTTGACTGTAACAATTTAAATCTGATGCCAGCTGACCATAACCGATTAACATCTGATGCCAAAGTCGGATCCTGGCTATCCCAGGGTAGACTACCGTGACCAGCTCTGGGATGTGTTGATATGTCCATCACTGGTCCAAATGGGCCACTATACCAAGTTGGTACTAGCCATTTTGGCCAAGATGGTTGCCATACATTTTCTGACTATTGTGTACGTTATGTTGCAGGTATGACCTCAACTGTACCCCATAGAACTGGGACAGATAACTTGGTTATCTTCTACCAGCTTAAAATGCTTGCACCTTCTACATTTTGTCCTGACCATTGTGTTTACTTCTGTAATTATACAAAGCAAAACAGTGGCATATACAGGTGAAACCAGTTAAGCCTGTGAACATAATGAGAAGAGGATTCTATTGACAAACACAAGTGTCTAAAATATTTACATGACCTTAGAGTATGTAATACTAGACAATTACTGGACAGAATTCTGAATTGATATACTATAGACCTTAAGGCACGCATTTAAAATATCATTTATGAAGTTAGACAATAAAATAGGAATTCATCATCTCTGAGAGAACAGAGCAAGAAATAAACAGAAATATGACTGGAATATACTTCCCTTTGTGAAAAAAACCTCCTTAGAATTGTTCCAATATTGAAAAGGAACAAGTGGCAATTGATTTTTCGAGGTCTCAAGAAAAGTACTTCCAAGCATGAGAGGAAATAGTAACTGAAGAATGGCTGTCATTTGGCACCTATCCTTCTATCCATGGGGAGACTACTCTTGTCTGAATTCTACTTAGGTGGGCAGATGACCTGAAGCACTTTTGTTGCTAAAAAAAAACTTGGCAGAGCTGAATTTGTGAGAGTGGTAGTACTCCCTAACATATTATGATTGGGTAACATATCTGAAGAAGAAATAATGCACTGTACGCTAAAAAATAATCTATGCACATGTAAAAATATCCAACTTTATCCTCATGCAACCAACCAATGACAATGTAAATTTTATAAGCTTCATATAATTTCATAAGTAATATTTGAAAACTGATTACCTCTTTATCCTAAGAATTTCTCAGAAGGTTAAAATCATTGGAATCATCATTTTCCTCCCCAAAAATAAAATCTGCACTGCCTGAAGGAATTACATCTTGCATGTCACCACAATGGCTATTAAAATTTCCTCACAACACTAACAACATGTCTGGATAAGCAGTAGAACTTTTGCAATAATTTTTCTTCCAATAATTCAACACCATTTTATTTAACATCATAAAAAGGTGATTTTCCAGGTGATATGTGAAGAAACATAACAAGTTATATCCTTCTCAAAATCAATATTTTAACAACTAAAATGAAAAGCAATATAACCAAATAAATTCTGCCAAAGTTTATCTTACAAATACCTTTTACAACTGAACTAGATCAAAAAAAGACTGTTACACCCTCAGAATATTTAACCCACCTTTTCAGATCATTTACTTCTTACAGCCATTTATAAAACCATTCAATTCTGATGCCTTTTTGCCCCAAGTTTTACAACATGCACAAATATCATACTGATATATAAAGTTCTGTATGTCAAGGTCATATCTGTATTTCATATAACCCTTGATATTCAAAACAATATAGAGATATTACTTTTATTGCACACAGGTGACTTGAAAGTTAAATGTTATGTTTAAAACTAAGACTTCACCACATTAACCATTTGTGCAATTGATCCCCCCTTGCTAAAAACATGCTTTTGGAATCCCAGCCGACTCATATGTAGGCGGTCGTCAGGCATTACCTGATTCAACTTTACCAAGTGTTTTTTCAAGCCTCAGAAAACATGGTTATATATGTAATGTTAAATAGTGATTGTTTGTTGTTGTGAATTGATTGCAACTGAACTGATTATTTTGCTAAATGCAACACACTCAGTGATCAGTATATTATATTTAAGGCTGATATATTTTGCCACACTCTCTTGCTTCCTATAGATATAACGATAAATTTCATCTCTCATTATAAATGCAGTCTGCAAAGTCTTCCAATAGTCAATATGGGTTGATACATGGCTCATGTCAGAATTCAATGAAGCAAGACAGAATATACACTATTTTCATCAAGTCAAGGATTGGCATAACCATAAACTCTGGCGTAACAGATGTACTTCTATGATTCAATCTGCTAAAAGAAATTTTTATAAAACATCAGTTGAATATGCAGAAAGTCCAACAGAAATGTGGAAAATTCTGAGGGATTTTACTCCAACAGAAACAGTAAGATACCAAATGAACTAATAACTGATGGGACAATAATTGATGATATGCATGATATTGTTAACAGATTCAATGAGCACTTCATTAATGTAACTGATATTATTGCTCCATCTCTTACTACATAATTAATCAAAGCATTACTAAGGAAATCTTCCCATCTCAACTGAAGAATGCCAAAGTTATGCCCATTTATAAAAAGGGTTCAAAATCAAATCCAGATAATTATAAACCAATATCTACTTTGCTAACCATATCCAAACTGTCTGAAAGACTTGTTTCCAAACATCTCAATGGTTACCTTTCAAAGTACTATTTAATTCACCCATCCCAATCAGGATTTAGTCAGAACCACGCCTGTCAGTCTGCGTTAACAAACTCATTGATGACTGGTTGCTTGCTATGGACAATGGAGAATTGGTTGGAACTATATATATTGATTTTAAGAAGGCTTTTGATTTAGTTGACAATAATATACTTCCATGGAAACTTTAAAAGTACAAACGTTCTCACTTATCACTCGCATGGTTCAAATCATACCTATCTGACAGAAGCCAAGAAGTTGTTATTAGTAACATTAAATCGGAGCTGATGTCCATCAACAAAGGAGTTCAACAGAGATCTATGTTAGGGCCTGCATTATTCATATTGTTTATAAACAACTTGCTGCTGTATTTACAACATTCTAAAACTGATCTATATGTTAATGATACTACGTTGCATAAGTCTGATTCTAATGTTAAAATGTTAAACAAACAATTGGGTGCAGATTGATATCAAGTTGAATATTGGTGCTCACTGAATAACATGTTTATCAATCCCCTAAAAACCAAGGCAATGTTGCTTGGAACTAGACAAAGATTATCAGTCAACAGAAATCCAAATCTTGAGCTGTATACTGAAGATAATCGAACTGAAAATGTTGACACAGAAAACTTCTGGGAGTTCATGTTGATAAGAAAACAGACTGGTTCAAGCAAGTGAAACATGTTTGCTCTGTTATAAGCTCAAGAATTTATCATCTACAGAGGATAAAAAGTTATCTACCACTTAACTATCGGAAATAATTCTACAATACATTCATTCTTTCTCTTTTGGACTACTGCTGCACAATTTGTGGAAATACAACTGATAGCAATATTGAAACAATCCACAAACTTCAAAAAAGGGCAGCAAGAATTATCCTAGATTTACCATTTGATACACCTTCCAAAATTCTGTTCTCGGAATTGAAATGGCTGAAATTTAAATACAGATTAGCCTACCACAAGTCATTATTAATGTTCACAGTTAAGAATGAACGTTGCCCTCAATATTTGCATGGCATGTTTCATTTTACGTCTGAAGAATAACACCAAGGACCTAAATTGTGATCAATTACAAATGATCAGTGCAGAATACTATTTCCAAAAGCAAATAGTTTTTAAAAATCATTTGCTTACTCTGGTGCTATTTTATGGAATGAACTCCCAATAACCATTAGATCAGAAACAAATCTGAATGTGTTCAAAACAAAATTGTACAACCATTATCTTGAAGGGCAGTTGACATTTTAAATACTAAAATATTGAAATACATGTACATGCTCTCCAGTTTGCTCTCTTAATGCATATCATATACACTTTGTGCTTTTATACTTAATGTATCCTGAGAGCCTCAGGGGAGTATAGTATATTATACTGAGATACCCTCATTAAATAAATGTTTATTATTATTATTATTATTATTATTATTATTATCCATATCTTGCATCCCTTTTTGTTTGTTTGATGACATTTTGTAAAGATATGGAAAGAATAATTTCCTTGTCCCTATAATATCTGAATTTGGCAAAGATTGGTCTCAGTCTCGAACCACCTCACTTTCTGTATGCCCAGTTAATAACAAAGTCAGAGTCAATATCTAGGTCATTCTTGATGTACTCTTTAATAGCTGCATTAAAAACTGCCCATGATTCTGAGATGGGACTCTTTAAAACCATAAAATATAAAAGTGCTCATACGGGATGGCCCCTCCAAGTAATCAACCTTGTCTTGAATGAAGTTATTTTGGTCTAAATTAAAATATATTACAATCTTCTCTTAACAGCTTCCATTCACTTCGCAGGCCATTTTGATCAGTGAGAGCATTGTTGACTTTATTATTCAGAATTCGTCTTGAATTCTTTCAGTTCAAGCTGAATATTCAACAAAACATCTATAATAGCCATGTTGTTAGGTCTATCTGAACAAATGAAGCTCAAGTAGCAACCCCCTCAGTTCATGAACCATAACTAAGCCTTACACTACCAGTAAATTGGAGTTCTGACACATTTTGAACTATGATCCCTGACCTGACTTCAGATTCTACATATGATCAGTAGAAAGCCAAGTGCTATAACAACACCCTAATGGATAATTTCACATAAAATTCCACATAACTTCTGTAGCCTCCAGATACCCAAATATACTTCCATCTCCAAGAATGTCACTATTTTATACACACTGAACTATCTTTGTGCACTCAAAATTCTAAGATTAATACTTGAAAGTGAAAGTATGCTATTTACCAAATAATTTTCAGATAACTGAATGAAAGATAAAACCCCAACAAATCCAAGGTCTTGCAACAGGACAGACAACTTTTGATCAGAAGCTGATTTGTGCTTTTGGGGATGCTGTGATTACGTGTACAGAATCTGCAAAACTCCTACAGGTAAAACTGATGTCTGACTGAATTTTGACAAACATTTAACAAATTTGAAAAACTACATTTCTGAGGACTCAGATTTGTACATACGAGTAAAAACTAATACTAAAAAATTCATGTACTACAGCAGCATATTATGTTTATTCTGTAAATATATTTTTAGGTTTGTAAGTTGTGTGTTTGCATATGAATATGCATCACATGAATTCATTTAAAAATTATGTGAAACTCGATATGATGTTGGTACATATGTTTCAATCTGTAATGTATGCATGTACATATATGTATGGATGTGTGTATGCATGTTATTATTAATAATAATAATAATAATACTTTATTTACAGAATGTAACTCACTTGGTACAATGACTATTCTCTCACAAGGCCCTCTATAGTGAAAACAGTTATAAAGAGAAAATGAAATATAAAAACCCATTTAAAACATGGGTTAAAAATACACTAGCATGAAGGAATATAATTAGTATCTATGTAATTAAAGTGTAGTTTACACAGCAAATTGATTATTGTCTTTTTAAGAATGCATGCATGTATGTATGTATGTATGTATGTATGTATGTATGTATGTATGTATGTATGTATGTATGTATGTATGTATGTATGTATGTGTGTATGTATGCAATAGCATTTTATGGCACTTCAGCACAATAGTGGCTATATGGTGCCAACTAAAGCAAAGTTCAAAAAAAAAAAAAATGAATTGCAAAAAAATTTGGGAAGATAAACCCTTCCAAATAAATGTGAACCTGAAGAATAACAAGATAAAGCACATAATGTAAATGTGTTAAAATTCTTTGAAATGTATATAAAATAAATGATAAAGGTAACGCATATAAAATCCTTAAAACATATCATCAAAATGTTTTATATAAACTGCAATCCCTCAAAAAGTCCAAGATTGTCTCAGGTGTTACATCATCATACACTTTCTTCATGCAGTTCACATAAAAAAACTTGTCTCACAGGGTGGAATTTAACACACTTGACAAGAGTATGTTCCACTGTCAGTATGCACTCTGGTTGAGGTTCACCCTTAAGGAGGTATGCATGAGTCAGGTTTGTGTGTCTGATACCAAAATCAGTAAAATGTGAAATACGGGCAACAGTGACCTACCTGTAAGATGCATACATGTGACAAAACAGAGAAGTCAGCTTAGGACAAATCAGGAGTTTTTACTTCAAAAGAGGGAGGATTTTCAATGAGAATGGCAAATTTTTCTTTGCAGCACATGTCTTCGACTATCTTATCCCAATGAGGGCCCAAAGCTTGATTCACCATGTGAATAGTTTTGTCTGTTTGTATGAAAACTTTTATGCGATTTCAGGGAACATTATTTTGACTAGATCTGAAAAATGATCTGCTACCATAAATGGGACTTTACATTTGGCTATAAAGTTGGCAAACAGTGTCTTGGCACATATATCTTTATCCACATTTGATGCAGATTCCATGAATTTCAGTGATGGCACATTTGTTGTTGTGTTTAATATGCTGCATGACTTGTAATGTCATTCTTGCCACCATAGCAGATTTTAAAATCAGTTTTACGGGAAGGGTAGAATGCATATTCATGTCCTTTGAACTTGATTCCAACCACTGAAATTCCCGTTTCCATCCATATTGAATTTCATGTGATATTTTGGTTGCTTTGATTTTGGCATTTTAGCATTGGGAGAGAAAGCTTAGACATCTTGACAAACTTTAAACACCGAAGCCAAACCGACCCTGACTGAGCTCTTTAGTAATCCAACCATAATCAATTAATGTCTTCTTTTCAGAATTATGATCACACATAGTACAACCCATGTCAACCAACTTCAAACACAAGCCAACCGACCCTGCCGACAAAATCAAAGGAATGTTAATTGTTTCATGCTGCTTGAAATTAGCAACTAAATTATCTTGCCCTGCGTAAGCCAATTCACAGTCACATGATCACAGGCAATAATTACTGTAAATATATGTCACTGGAAGCAAGGTGTGAAAAAAAAAGGAAAAAATAAGCAAACTTAATTATAATTTGTGTACACTGGAAATTTCAGTGAGTGACGGGAGGGACATGAGTCACCCCTCATCTCAGAAGGAAACCCTCCCAGCTGGGAGGTTCACGTGTATGAAGATGCCAAGATTTATGATTCCAGGATATAGCAGTATTATACAGTAGATAAAACACCAATGTGGTCATTCACTATATGCAAAAACTTAACATACTGTAAGCCAGTAAAATGTTCAACGTAGGTCACAATGACTTTCTTTTGTTGTAAGGGTTTGGTACTAACAGAGATGAATATAATCACCTAGTTTGAGGATTCTGGCATGAACAGTGTTTGTGACTGAACCCAAGATGGTGAAGAATGGAAAATATGGTCACTATGACCTACTTTTGTGATTAGGTGTAGTACGCATCAAGATGTATTCCCTCACCAAGCTTCATGAATCTCATGAATCATATGTGTAACAGTATATATATATATATATATATATATATATATATATATATATATATATATATATATATATATATATATATATATATGTGTGTGTGTGTGTGTGTGGAGAGCAAAACCCCAGTTAAAATGTGCAACAGTGTATATATATACATACATACATATATATATATATATATATATATATATATATATATATATCTATATATATATGGAGAGCAATACCCTAGCTGGTCATCAGCTAAATGCAAAAAATGAACCTAAGCAAGTAAATTGTGAAATGTAGGTCACAGTAACCTTCATTTGTGGTAAGGGTGTGGTAGTAATAGAGATACATTCAATCATATAGTTGGTGATTCTATCATGAACAGAGCTTGAGAAATTAACTTAAAATTTAACCAAAGTCAAACATGAAATATAGGTCACAGTGACCTACATTTGTACAAATTGTGTATTAATTTATACAAACACTGAACCAAGAATGTACAATTTCCTTGTATACAAGTTAGCTCCCTCAGACCCTTCCTCTGGAGATAGGTGCTATGAAACCCACTTTAAAATGTTGCCTAGGACCTCGGAAGAAAAGAATGGTTGACATTCAGTGATGGTGTACATATGAATATGCTTTTTATCTGTGCAGATGCCAATGCAATGGATAGTACAATAGTTTACCTCTACTTCGTTCTAGTTCAATTTTAGAAGTTTATGAGTGCAAGTTATGAAACTTTAATTGTAGTAGTGCCATTTGATGAATGGATACACATGATAAGTTCTACTGGGGGAAAAAAAACATCCTACTGCAGAGATGCCAACATGTTTAAAGGGAAAAACAGAGTTGGAGGGTGATGGGGCTATGGGTCCTGGGGTAAAGCCCCCTTGTTGGGGACTCTTAGCGGCAAAGTCCCCCTGAACCAGAAATGGTTCTCAATTTATATCTTGCTCAATGTTGTAGATGGCACCCCATAACAGAATAATGATGCAATATATTGTAAACAAACTATTCAATTGATGGTGTTCAAATTCATAGGAATCATTTTTTTTCAGGAATTTAAAGAGGAGAATCATTTTATTTTTAATGTAAAATTCAGCGGAGAAGAAAATTGATGTCGAAATATCAGTTTGATGTCACTGAGACAGAGGATTAAGTTTAAAAGTTTTAATCACCAATTGTACCTCTATTAGTTTTGGTCATACATGTACTACATTAATATTTATGGGCTATGTTGGAATCGGCAAACATGTTCCAGAGCACCTTTCCCACACAGTTTACCAGTGACAAAGGTACTAGATTGTTCTGAACAAGAATGACTTTGCTTATAAGAATGTTGTTCTGCAAGAATAATTCTGAAATTTTTAAGTGCATCTACATGCTTTCACAAGATCCGCATGTTTGTTTTGAATTCAAGTGTGTCTCGATAGATTTGCTTTCCTGCATGTGTGAGATATATGCAACTTGCATAGACCCTGCAAAATGCAAAACGTTTTCCAAGTCATGATTTGGCAAATGTTGGAATGTAATGAAATACTCTTCCAAATATTGTGTATTGTAACTTGAAATCCTTTATTCTTTATTGTTGGTGTTTCTTTGGCTGCCATTTTCCTATGTGACTCAAAATGAATAGACTGTTACATATTTTGCATGCACCGTGTTTTTAGCAGTGAGATGGAAAAATTATTGCATTTGTACCAGTTACCAGAAACATAACAGGTTATAACATGTTTTCTTACCTTGGAAAAATTTGACTGCTTAAAATGTTATTTTACCATGAAGCCGACCTGGCAAAAAATTAGAGAAACTCCACTGAACTCCGAGATGTTGGCATCTCTGTACTTGCCCACTTCATGCAAATGTGAGTAGTGCATATAAACTTGATTTATATTAAATCAATCACTTTTAAATAACTTTAATTAACTTTATATTTATATTTCATATTACAAAATATTACAGTATGTTAGAATAATATTCATATAAGAAAATATGCATTAGAAATCTTATTATACATAATAATCTACAGCTAAAACTCCTAAACCACCACCACCCACCCACCCACCAACTCCCATTACCCACAACTTTGGATCTAACCTGTGCCCTCCTGTAATACTTGTTTAATCCCATCATTTGTGAGTTTTTAAGAAAATTGAATGCATAGGCTGCCTGCCATTTTTAGTCATTTTATTTTAAGAACATGAGTACCATAAACAGCAAAAATGTTTGGTACCTGAAGTGGAAGATAGCTTAAGTTATTATGCAGAAACCATTCTTGTTCTTTCAGTCGCAGTAACCTTGACCTTTGAATTCTGACCACAAAATTGATTCCTTACCCCGAAGTGCAAGCCATAAAAAAATTTTGATAATTACAGATACAGGACAACTCAAGTTATTGTGCAGAAAGAAAATTGGTAACAGACAGATGGATGGACAACATCATAACATAATATGCTGCACCTTATATATTATTATCACAGTAATGCGATCTTGACTGCTAGATCACATTGAGCTGTCTGCATCAGAAAATCTGGATCATTACGAGACTCAAAGTGATCTGGATTTTCTATTGCTGACAACAACACGTGATCTAGCAATCAAGAATTACTATGATAATGATATTTTTGTTATATACCTATCAATTTTCAGATAAATTAATAAAATCCCAAAAATGTAACTGAACAAAAAGAAATTTCTTAACATTTCAACCTTTTTGATATGAACTTCATCTTAAGTCATAAGCCAAATTTCATTTTTTGGAACAGCTGATATGTGCATGAATATCAGTTTTATGAATGAAGCATTTGTAACAACAGTCACTCATTTTCACTATCACTGTTAATAACACGTGTTCTTTGACACATGGGGCAGCAGATCCATATATGTGATTTACAGCTATTGTGCAGTTGTCAAATTTTGCATCATGGAAGATTTCACCAGTTGCATAACTAGTAAAGTTTCTATCCTAGGTCCGGCTGATAGACTTTGAACTGTTTCTGGCAGGACATTGTGAGAGACTCCGATAGAGACTTGGCATGGGAATGACAGCATTATTTTGACAGTTATTTACAGCATAATTGGGCATTGTTGGAACTTGATGATACAGATTTGTTACAGAAAATGCTACTCATTTCCATTTGTATCTCATCTGAGGCTACAGCATAGTTATTCACGCTTGTTCAATTGTAACCAGGCAACCTTGAGGAAAAAGTATCTCCAGCCTCATTTGAGAGTATGGTAATATGGAATCAGAAAACGACAGCATCATTTTCCTACTTTTGGGATTTTACAGTAAAATTCTCCCTCATTCTTGGGAAGAAAATTGATAGGTATGTAATAAAATAATGTAGTGACCACAGCAGTTGAAATGCCACAATCTGGCTTAACAATCATGCAACTGAGACAGTATGACTTAATGATCCTTCACTTTGGAATCTAATATAGACAAGCCAATTCGTGTTCAATACAGCAATTAGAAGACCTGAATCTATTTGAATGTACTTAAAGTGCAATGTATTAATAGCAGTTTATAACAGAAGTTTAATAAACAGCTATAAGTATTTGTGTTGTAATGACTGAGTGAGTCAGTAACTGCCATTTTGTAAGTTATTGTAACCAATTTAATTAAGAGAGACAATTCATGAGGCATCCCTGATTGTTATTTTGTCCACAGTAGTCATCTGCAAAGAAAATCAACATTTCACTGACAACATAAAAATGCATTCGTCATGAAAACTTTTGTCACAAAACATTTTGTGATAGCTCAAAGACAAAGTGCTCAATGTCAATTAATGCATGTGACCCATGTTTTTATTTCAGTGAAATGGCAAGTGAGAATTGATGTCTTTGTACAGTCATATTGGTGTAAAACTGAGTACCAGTGATTTCCCATACTGAACAGTTTTTGAATTCATGTCACTCCTATCTGATGCAAATTAACTGGTTTATGGAGATTTTTTTAAACAAATTACTGCTATGGGAATTACCTAACTGCCAAATCAGATTTAACGTACTATAATTAGTATTGCTTTTTCTTTCAAATCAAAGTTTTTCTTTTAAGAAGTTTGTTTATAGTGAAAATTTCATAAAGATTGGTTGAAAGACAATGAAGTTATAACAGTGTGAATCTGTAAATATCATATAGAACTGGACAAGCTGAAAGACCATTACTTAACATTCTGTAAGACTTAGCAACCCAGACATTATTGCATAATATATCAAACAGAGCCCAGCTGGAGAGTGGGCAATGATCCATTGGAATGCTGAATAAACAATACTAGACTGACTGTTGGTGGTAGGTAGGTGGAGTTTGGGGATTCACTAACTTTCACAACTCTGGGGAAATAATGGTATTCCTTTAAATATACAAGCCACAGCTTGACTGGCAAGAAAAAAAGTAGACTGGATGCTTCCAACATATATACTGTAACCTTTCATCTCTGCCCTGAAAAATATGGAACAATCTGGCAAAATTTACCTTTTTCATCCTTTGATGAAGTGACTACATTCTCGAGTTCTTGTGGCTTAGTAGAAAACATGCTTGCCTTTTCCTTAAAATATTCTTGCATGATATCAGATGCTGTCTTGTAAAAGTCTCCATCTTCAGTAAAAAGCATCAGGCATTCAACTAAACATGTCCCTGCCTTGCCACTGTGAAACTGATCAATTTGGTAAAGATAGCATTTCAAGTAATTTTTAAAGCCCCAACATCTTATTGGATTGATGTTGATGCCAACTGACAGTACATTCTCAGAGGATACTTTTATCAAGATCCTTTTGATTTCTTCACGTAATTTCTCCTTTTCGTGGTCTGTACCTTCTTTCCATAGTGGCACCATAAGTCTTCTCCCATTATCCTTCATGAATGTCCCCGATGTGCCAACTGGAACAGAAAAAAGGATCAAATGGTAGTTTTCATATGACTCACCATTTACATGTCTATTGGCAGTCCACTGCTGGCCCTTCTGTACTATTAATGAATTGCAGAACAAGGACATTCAAGGAATTGGTCACACACACACACACACATTGGAGTAGGGGAGTGCAGTTTTTTAGAGTAAAGGACTAGGTGACAATGGTGATATAGTACATGAGTTATGGTAGATTTGTTAAGGAAGACACTGCTGATGACATATAACACCAACAACCAAAGGTGAGGTCTCATCAACATAAAGAGGTATACTAAATGTGGATTTAACATTCAGCAGCCATAATTCCGCTAACAATGACATACATGTGAGGCTGATCATCAAATTCCACTCAAGTTATATGCATCAAAAATCTTCTAGAAACTCATAATAATCAAGGGAGTTGTTGTGTAGAGAAAAAAACATGGATGAATACAGCAATCAGGGGCAACAACTAAGCTAAATAATGATGAAGACTGAACAAGAAGGCCAGGACCTACATGTCAAGCCTATATTAAAATACTGCTGAAAAAAAAAATGTAACCAAAATCTAAAGAAATTGCTGTCAACCATGACACCAAGTGATGACAACAGCAAAAATGTGACTAGTATGTCTCAATTCCCATTAACAAGGGATGGACAAAAAGCAGACTAAGCCAAAGTATCATAAACATAAAACTGCATAAGAAATTAGGTTGAAATCTAATATAAATTATGCGAGTTATTAATTTAGTAAGAAAAGTGGGCCAGTCCAGCAATCAGGAGTCATATTACTCCACTAAAAGATGATACTGCATGCTGAATATCTATCTAAATAATAATCCAATCAAAATCAGCAGAGGTCTCATTATTATTATGCTAAGAACTAAATTTGTTTAAAATGCAAATAAGGGGCTCATTGTGCATAAAAGAAAGTGTGCAGGCCTCATAATGAGAGGTTCTTAACTCTGCTAAAAGGTATAAAATGCTGATAACTGAAATTAGCCAAGATGTCATCATTATCAAGCTACAAACTAAATTTGGTTGAAATCCAATTAAAATTGAGATATTGTGCAAAACCAAGTCTACTGGTCTGACAAACAGGGGCTATATCTCTGTTTAAGACTTATATAGAATGGTTATAATCAACACATCAGATAAGGTTCTATCAATATCAAGTTGTCTTTCAAATTTGATTGAAATACAATAATAAGAGCTACAGTATTAGTGATGGGTGTATCACACAGGGGCCACATTCACTACAGTTTCTTCCATAACAAAAGAGTCTGTATTGGGAAACCAAAGTTTCAAGATGATTGGCATTCATGGACTATGACTCTTCTAAACAATGATGAGGAATGCTTGAAATCCAACAAGCAACATCCCATGTAAAGAAAAAAGATGTAAAGTTAATCGACAGAGGTCATATCTCTATCCAAAATGAAGCAGATGAGACACATAGGTCTAGGAGACAATGTTCAACTAAAATTGCATGGGAATGTTGAATTGTTCTTGAGCTATACTGATTACTAGCCACATCACATGTAAAGATATTATGTTGATTGGCAAGGGTCATAGCATTGTCCAAAATACAGGAGAAGAAAAAACGGTAGATATATTAGAGAATGTTCTTACCAAATTCCATCAGAATATGTTGAATGGCTCTTGAGCTATGCTGATTGCAAGCAACAGTCAAGAATATGCTCAACAAGGGGCATAACCCCATCAAAAATGGAACAGATGAGATAAAACCCATAAAGACATAAAGTCTACTACATTGCATCAGAATGTGAGGAGTTGATCTTGAATTATGCAGGCTTGAAACAACAGCCCATGGGAAGATATGAAAACAACTGTCAAGTGCGACAACTCTATAACAAGGTCTGGGCCTGTGTGTCAAGCCCACAATCAATGCATTGCTATAAAATGTGACCTTAACCACAAGATCCAAAAGGTGGAATGAACATGTTGCCAAATGAATTGTCTTAGTTTGACAATGATTCATCATAACTATGAATAAAATTGATCATGGGGTTTAGGAAATAAAAGCCAACAAAAAAACTGTAACCAAAACTGTAATGCAAATTTTCTATGATAAGGTCACAGAGGCAAGCAAGCATGCCAAAGAGTGAATTGCCTTAGCTTCATAATGATTCACTCCACGCTGATTCACAACAAAATCCATCAAAGGGTTTAAGAAATATAAGCAGTTAAAATAAAACTTTAACAAAAACATTACTGCAAATTTTCTTTGACTATGACTTTGATCCCAAGGTAAATAGGGCAAATCAGCATGTAGTTGAACCAATTGTCTTGGACTCATGTTTGATACCAATCTTACAGGGGGTTTAGGAAACAAATAAATGAAAAACTTTAATCCAAACCTAAAAAACTGTTGACACAGCTGGCAGTAAAAAGTGACTGTTACAGTATGTCTTACTTTTCCCACTAACATGAACTCAACAAAAATGGAAAACTTTGCTTTTATGGGTGTATCACACAGGGGCCACATTCACTAGATCTCTCTTCTTCTGTATTGGAGTTACTTTTGCCAGTTTTAGACTGTTTGGAAAAATACCTGCAGAAATACTTAGATTGAATATATACATAAGTGAAGGTGCAATCACTTGAGATGAGAGTTTTTGGAATTTAGCACTTACTGTAGTATCATTTATTTTTGTGGGGCTCAATTTTTGTGGTTTTGTAAAAAAAAAATCATTTTCGTGGATACTTAAATTTGTGGTTTTGCCTGTCAAAGTTTGCATATTACTAAGTGTTTAATTTCGTGATTTAAACTCTACAAATACCCAAAATAAAGATTAAAAAAGAATAAAACTCTGCAGACGCAAACTGCAGTCACTTGAATGTTTATAACAATACTTTCACATGTATGAGCACAAATCAAAAACCTGTCAAGTTCAATACTGACCAATACTTTTGTCGAAGTGAATAACATCAATGGAAGCCGATGCAGCCAACAATACTTAAACAATACAGTACTACCACCTCGATGATCACAAATAACACACATGTCAAGGTCAATCACTTATACCGTGTTTTCGTCTGAGTGCTCAACATCAAATGAAGCCGACGCAGACTACAACACTAAGTCAATCGGTTATTAAAGTAACCTGTATGATCTCGAACTTTAAACCACTATCCATAAAGGGAACAAAACACGTGACTGGCTGCCCTTTGCTCAATGCAATCAGCAGACAGTGGCAATATTTGATGTGTCTAGAGCCCAACAATGTGAGAAGATGCTAACTAAATTGAAAGACAGTGGAATCACGCGTTTGTTTGTGCCTGCCTCATGTACAGACCAACTTCAACCACTAGACTTGACAATAATAAATAAAGAGTACAAAGAATAATTAAAATCACACTTCCACAACTGGTATGTTAAACAGGTCATGGAGGCCATCACGAAAAAAAAGGAAGATGCTACTGGTGATGACCACTGATTGCAACCTCATTAATCAAGCCAATTCGA
This sequence comes from Margaritifera margaritifera, assembly GCA_029931535.1. NCBI lineage: Eukaryota > Metazoa > Mollusca > Bivalvia > Unionida > Margaritiferidae > Margaritifera > Margaritifera margaritifera. The sequence continues at coordinate 60,693 of JAQPZY010000184.1, forward strand.
GCTGAATGGATAATTGCAGCTCACGCAACAATGAGTGAAAGATGTGACCTAATTATCAGTGGTTTGGAGAAAGCTGGACTTGTTTAATTCTGCAATTTGGGGATTATTTACCTGACAAGCATTTATGTGTACATTGAGACTTGTTTAACACATTGTTGATACAATGGCTTTGTCCAAAAATCGGTGAAGTGTGAACTTTAATACTCTGCTGTAATTAGTGTATCTACGTAGTGTTTCATTAATAATAGTGCTTCAAGCAATAGTTCTAGTATTTTACAGGTTTAAATGCATGGATAAAATGAAATGTGGTTTCAAGAGGATTTAAATTGTTCAACAACAGTTGTACTCGAGTGAAGGATCGATTTGAATAAGTATTTAATTTAATTTTCATATACTATTATTTTTTATTATTCTTTCTTTCATTTTCAACATTACTAGTGTTTGAATACCTTATGCTTTTTCTCGTTTCTCTCTATCCTAACTTATCTCACATATCGATTTAAGGCAGTGAGTGGAAATTATACAGCTATCAGATATCTTATCGACACGTGTGCATTGAAACAATATAAAATGCTTTATAATTCTTTTTTCAAAGGTTTAAAATTTAAAAAAACATGTAACAGCTAATATTTTATTTCCAAATTACAGTATTGACATTGATTTATGAAATACTAGCAGGTTCCTTAATCTCGAAGGAATGACACACAGTAAGAAAATGAGCAGCGGGGTTGTATTCATCATACGTGGCTTATATTTCGTTGGGTATTTAAATTCGTGGTTCAGGGCAACAACGAAAACCACGAAAATTGGTCCCCCACGAAAACTGATGATACGACAGTATACTATCTAGACCTCTAGCTGCTCTGACATCAAATTTATCTAATTCATTAGAAATGTATTCTAGACTTAATTTAGGTATTTTGAAGTAGTTTTCTTTGCTAAGTTTTGAGGAAATATGCTCATTTAATTCATCAGTTGAGAATCTTTTATGAGCTGTGAGATCCACAAGTTTTTCATTTATATTCACAAAGTAATCATTGAGTGCATTTGCAATTTTAAGAAGTTCTTGCTGAATGTTACCATTTTCATCACTATTACATCAGAATGGCAGGTTATTGACAGATTTGCATTTTATGTCACTGAAGGTTTTCCAGAGTTTTCTAAGGTTCTTTTTCATAACACTATCTGATATTTCAGTGGAATTGTAAGTTTTTATGTGCCTTCTGAATCATTGACTTGACTCTGTTTCTCCATAATCTGTAATTGTTAGTATCTTTTAATTTATGAAATCTATCCCTTGTCTTAATAGCATTCAATGTATCACTTGTGATCCAATTGGGTTGATTTTGTTGCTTAACTCTCTTGAAATTAATAGAAGCATGACTATTCAGGGTGTCAGTAAACATATCTATCCAAATGTCAAGAGCATCTGATGGGTCATCAAAAGATCTTTCAGTTCTTCAAGGAATATTTGTGCATTGAATCTTGTCATTATTTGATACTTGATATATCTGTGATGATAGTGTTACAGAATTATGTATCATCTTTCAAATTATAATATAGTTTCTTTTGGTCTATGACTGTACTTTAAAATGTATCAAATAGTAAGTCGCACTTTAAGTTTGAAAAAAGATGTCAACAAGGTATTTACTGACCTTTTGTTCAAGGTGAGAGTTGTTTATCATTCCTTGAGAATATTTCCACTAAACTGACGCATTTAGTATTGCATTCTGGGTCGTAAAATGACACATTTCCTGTTGTTAAATAGGTCATTTGCTTAGAGTATATAAGACCTTGATATACGCATTATATTCATTCCAATTTTAAATCCTGTTTTAAAAACATGTTTTTTATGATCAGCCTTTGGAATCATCAGATATTTGGAATCATAGTTGTGCTGTAATCTTGTAGTTCTGTAATGCCGTAATGCTGTATACATAATTCAAAAGGAATTATTTATTGGAACATTCGTCGGAGTTACCCGAAGTTCTCATTAACGTTAGGATGTATATTTAGGACTTTTGGATGCCTGTGAACATTTTCAAAGATGATCTGGATTACAATATCGTTGGTACATCAGGACATTCCAGACCCATTCATTCAGAACAATCTTTCATTCGGAACATTCGTTCATTACAAAGATTCATTCGTTCGGAGCATTCATTCACTCAGAACATTCATTCATTAGAACATTTTATAATTTCTATATTTAGGACTTGTGATTAGGACACTAATTATTTTGGATTATTTGGATTTTAATACACATTCCTGTAAGTGTCTTTTGATTTTCACAATAATTATTTAGAAATAAATTGTTTGTTGATTTTACAAACATTGTTGGTTTCACTTTCTTTTTGTTATGTTTTTCTTACCATGGAGTCGTAACAATAGGATTTACTTTTTTGACTTAATTTTCATGCACAGCATATTGGATAATGATCACTTATGGCATATTGGGGAACTGCAACTTCTATCATGTTGTCAGCATTGTTAGTATAGATGTGATTAGTTAGTGTTTCAGATACCTCTGTTACTCTAGTGGGTACATGAACTAGTTGTTGATAATTCAGGGAATTCATAGTTTTAATCCAGCTTTGATTGTTGTCATACAGAAAATTGTAATTGAAGTCACCTACTAAACAGACTTCTTTGTTTTCTATATACAAAGTTTCAAGCTTACGTTGAAATATGGTATACCAAGCATTGTCAGCTTTCAGTGGTCTATATACACAACCTAATACAATGGTATTTTTGGCGTACATTATTGTCCACTGATATTCTCTAGCCAAATTATTTCCATAACCATTATTCCTTAAGATCATATCATCTATTCTGAAAATAATAGAATGCCTTGTAGCCGCTCAATGCGATAGATGGAGAAGTCCACCACCCTTTTGGAAAAAGCTCTGTCCTTTTCCTTTATAAACTGTAGTTAGGCAATTGCCTGACCAGTTCATACATCATGAAAAAAGTTCATAGTAGAAGGTTTCGCTAGAATGCAAGATCTCATAACAATTACTGAATTATTATCCTGAAGAAGTAATTTGATTTTCCATCTAAGTTGTTGAAAAAGATAATGGATATCATAAAATGTGCAGATTTTGAGAACCTTTTTGCTTGAGGCCTCTGATTTATTGCGAAGACAATTTATCTAAGTTTTGATGAGTCTTTAGATGAATGGTATAGGAATATCTGAGTTAATATATTCTAACCATCGAATAATATTGAAACCCATGATATCGGCTCTCTCTATCTCTCTCTCCTCCTCTCTCTCTGAAATTATCCTTTAATTTACAGTTTCCTAAATCAATGACTATACAACTGTTTTTTCAGAAGATATTTGTAATGAGTCTTGAAACATTAGCACTTTCAGCCAGTTATCTCAGTAACAGTTAACCGGCGCCATATGATACACTCTGATTGATGAGATTTCATATTAATGGGATTGCACCAGATACGTAATCTCCATGGGCATCATCA
>JAQPZY010000105.1:0-45679 GCA_029931535.1 Margaritifera margaritifera
ACAAAGCCGTCCCTGTCCCTGGCAGAGACTGGTGATGATGATGATGATGATGGATGATGATGAATGATCTATGATGGATGATAATGATGATAAGGAGCCAAAACGATAACAAATCCTGAGCGACAACTGGGACAGCTTGTCCCTGGCAGAGACTAGCTAGTGATGATGATGATCATAATGATGATGATGGATGATCATGATGCTTGATGGATGATGATGATGGATGATGATGATGATGATGATGATGATGACAATAAGAAGCCCAAACGAAAAGAAATACTGGGCGACAACTGGGACAAAGCCTGTCCCTGGCTGAAACTAGTAGAGTACAATCCTAATCAAATCAAAGGCTTCGATATGCAACTTCCAATAATGGAAGGAAGAGAAATTCCTGATGACGAGACTTCTTCCAGTGTTGAGGACCTATCTCCACTCCAACAATAAACAACAACAACAAAAAAAACTCCAGGTCAGAAGTGACCACGGAGAAAAGAAGCCAAAAGGACAACAAATACTGATCGACGACTGGGACAAAGCCTGTCCCTAGGCAGAGACTGGTGATGATGATGATGATTATGATGATGATGGATGATAATGATGATCTATGATGGATGATAATGATGATAAGAAGCCAAAACGACAACAAATCCTGACCGATGACTGGACGACAAGCCTGTCCCTGGCAGAGACAAGTGGAGTACAATCCTAATCAAATCGAAGGCTTCGATATGCAACTTCCTCTTCATGGAAAGGAGAGAAATTCCCTGACAACGAGACTTCTTCAAGTGTTGAGAACCTATATCCACTACAACAATAACAATAACAACAAAGAAAAACTCCATGTCAGAAGTGACCATGGAGAAAAGAAGCCAAAACGACAACAAATCCTGAGTGAAGACTGGGACAAGCCTGTCCCTGGAAGAGACAGGTGATGATGATGATGCTGATGATGGATGATGACGATATCGATGATAATGACATTAGCAATCTCGATGACGATGATTCTGATGATATCGATCTCGAAGATGACGATCTAGATCATGATGATCTATATGATGACAATCTAGATGATGACGATCTCGATGACAAGTCGCAGGTAGTACTGTCTACTTCTACTTACGGTAGCAGGCGATGCCTGACCTGACTCTCTCATATATATATATGATGAAGTCTATTCATGACTAGAGACACTGAACGAGGAGGAAGAGGATGTTGATGATGATGATGATGATGATGATGATGATGATGATGATAAGAAGAAAAAATGACAACAAATCCTGAGCGACGACTGGGGACCAAGCCTTGTCCCTGGCAGAGACTAGTGGAGTACAATCCTAATCAAATCAAAGGCTTCGATATACAACTTCCTGTCAATGGAAGGGAGAGAAATTCCTGATGACGAGACTTCTTCCAGCGTTGAGGACCTATCTCCACTACAACAATAACAAGGAAAAACTCCATGTCAGAAGTGACCATGGAGAAAAGAAGCCAAAACGACAACAAATCCTGAGCGACGACTGGGACAAGCATGTCCCTGGCAGAGACCGGTGATGATGATGATGATGGATGATGATGATGATTGATGGATGATGAGGAGGAGGATGATTGATGATGGATGATAATGATGGATGATGATGATCATGATGAGGATGATAATAAGAAGACAAAACGACAAGAAATACTTTGTGATGACTGGGACAAGCCTGTCCCTGGCAGAGACTAGTGGAGTACAATCCTAATCAAATCAAAGGCTTTGATATGCAACTTCCTGTCAATGGAAGGGAGAGAAATTCCTGATGACGAGACTTCTTCCAGCGTTGAGGACCTATCTCCACTACAACAATAACAATAAAAACAAAGAAAAACTCCATGTCAGAAGTGACCACGGAGAAAAGAAGAAAAAAGGACAACAAATACTGATCGACGACTGGGACAAGCCTGTCTCTGGCAGAGTATGGTGGTGATGATGATGATAATGGATGATGATGATGATCTATGAAGGATGATAATGATGATAAGAAGCCAAAATGACAACAAATCCTGAGCGACGACTGGGACAGGCTTCTCCCTGGTAGAGACTAGTGATGATGATGATCATAATGATGATGATGGATAATGATGATGCTTGATGGATGATCATGATGATGATGATGGATGATGATGATGATCTCGATGATGATGATGATCTAAATGATGATGATGATGATGATGACAATAAGAAGCGAAAACGACAAGATATACTGAGCGACAACTGGGACAAGCCTGTCCCTGGCTGATACTAGTGGAGTACAATCCTAATCAAATCAAAGGCTTCGATATGCAACTTCCTGTCAATGGAAGGAAGAGAAATTAATGATGACGGGACTGCTTCCAGCGTTGAGGACCTATCTCCACTACAACAATAACAATAACAACAAAGAAAAACTCCATGTCAGAAGTGACCACGGAGAAAAGAAGCCAAAAGGACAACAAATACTGATCGACGACTGGGACAAGCCTGTCCCTGGCAGAGACTGGTGATGATGATGATGATGATGATGATGATGGATGATAATGATGATCTATGATGGATGATAATGATGATAAGAAGCCAAAACGACAACAAATCCTGACCGATGACTGGGACAAGCCTGTCCCTGGCAGAGACTAGTGGAGTACAATCCTAATCAAATCGAAGGCTTCGATATGCAACTTCCTCTTCATGGAAAGGAGAGAAATTCCTGACGACGAGAATTCTTCAAGCATTGAGCACCTATATCCACTACAACAATAACAATAACAAAAAAGAAAAACTCCATGTCAGAAGTGACCATGGAGAAAAGAAGCCAAAACGACAACAAATCCTGAGCGACGACTGGGACAAGCATGTCCCTGGCAGAGACCGGTGATGATGATGATGATGGATGATGATGATGATTGATGGATGATGATGATGAGGATGATTGATGATGGATGATAATGATGGATGATGATGATCATGATGATGATGATAATAAGAAGCCAAAATGACAAGAAATACTGAGCGACGACTGGGACAAGCCTGTCCCTGGCAGAGACTAGTGGAGTACAATCCTAATCAAATCAAAGGCTTTGATATGCAACTTCCTGTCAATGGAAGGGAGAGAAATTCCTGATGACGAGACTTCTTCCAGCGTTGAGGACCTATCTCCACTACAACAATAACAATAACAACAAAGAAAAACTCCATGTCAGAAGTGACCACGGAGAAAAGAAGCAAAAAGGACAACAAATACTGATCGACGACTGGGACAAGCCTGTCCCTGGCAGAGACTGGTGATGATGATGATGATGATGGATGATGATGATGATCTATGATGGATGATAATGATGATAAGAAGCCAAAACGACAACAAATCCTGAGCGACGACTGGGACAGGCTTGTCCCTGGCAGAGACTAGTGATGATGATGATGATAATGATGATGATGGATGATGATGATTGATGGATGATGATGATGGATGATGATTGATGATGATGATGATGATGACAATAAGAAGCCAAAACGAAAAGAAATACTGGGCGACAACTGGGACAAGCCTGTCCCTGGCTGAAACTAGTAGAGTACAATCCTAATCAAATCAAAGGCTTCGATATGCAACTTCCAATCAATGGAAGGAAGAGAAATTCCTGATGACGAGACTTCTTCCAGTGTTGAGGACCTATCTCCACTCCAACAATAACAACAACAACAAAAAAAAAACTCCAGGTCAGAAGTGACCACGGAGAAAAGAAGCCAAAAGGACAACAAATACTGATCGACGACTGGGACAAGCCTGTCCCTGGCAGAGACTGGTGATGATGATGATGATGATGATGATGATGGATGATGATGATGATCTATGATGGATGATAATGATGATAAGAAGCCAAAACGACAACAAATCCTGACCGATGACTGGGACAAGCCTGTCCCAGGCAGAGACTAGTGGAGTACAATCCTAATCAAATCGAAGGCTTCGATATGCAACTTCCTCTTCATGGAAAGGAGAGAAATTCCTGACAACGAGACTTCTTCAAGTGTTGAGCACCTATATCCACTACAACAATAACAATAACAACAAAGAAAAACTCCATGTCAGAAGTGACCATGGAGAAAAGAAGCCAAAACGACAACAAATCCTGAGCGAAGACTGGGACAACCCTGTCCTGGCAGAGACAGGTGATGATGATGATGCTGATGATGGATGATGACGATATTGATGATAATGACATTAGCAATCTCGATGAGGATGATCCTGATGATATTGATCTCGAAGATGACGATCTAGATGATGAAGATCTATATGATGACAATCTAGATGATGACGATCTCGATGACAAGTCGCAGGTAGTACCGTCTACTTCTACTTACGGTAGCAGGCGATGCCTGACCTGACTCTCTCATATATATATATGATGAAGTCTATTCATGACTAGAGACACTGAATGAGGAGGAAGAGGATGTTGATGATGATGATGTTGATGATGATGATGATGATGATGATCAGAAGAAAAAATGACAACAAATCCTCAGCGACGACTGGGACAAGCCTGTCCCTGGCAGAGACTAGTGGAGTACAATCCTAATCAAACCAAAGGCTTCGATATGCAACTTCCTGTCAATGGAAGGGAGAGAAATTCCTGATGACAAGACTTCTTCCAGCGTTGAGGACCTATCTCCACTACAACAATAACAGGGAAAAACTCCATGTCAGAAGTGACCATGGAGAAAAGAAGCCAAAACGACAACAAATCCTGAGCGACAACTGGGACAAGCATGTCCCTGGCAGAGACCGGTGATGATGATGATGATGTATGATGATGATGATTGATGGATGATGATGAGGAGCATGATTGATGATGGATGATAATAATGGATTATGATGATCATCAAGATGATGATAATAAGAAGCCAAAACGACAAGAAATACTGAGCGACAACTGGGACAAGCCTGTCCCTGGAAGAGACTAGTGGAGTACAATCCTAATCAAATCAAAGGCTCTGATATGCAACTTCCTGTCAATGGAAGGGAGAGAAATTCCTGATGACGAGACTTCTTCCAGCGTTGAGAACCTATCTCAACTACAACAATAACAATAAAAACAAAGAAAAACTCCATGTCAGAAGTGACCACGGAGAAAAGAAGAAAAAAGGACAACAAATACTGATCGACGACTGGGACAAGCCTGTCTCTGGCAGAGTCTGGTGGTGATGATGATGATAATGGATGATGATGATGATCTATGAAGGATGATAATGATGATAAGAAGCCAAAATGACAACAAATCCTGAGCGACGACTGGGACAGGCTTCTCCCTGGTAGAGACTAGTGATGATGATGATCATAATGATGATGATGGATAATGATGATGCTTGATGGATGATCATGATGATGATGATGGATGATGATTGATGATGATGATGATGATGATGATGATGATGATGATGATGACAATAAGAAGCCAAAACGAAAAGAAATACTGAGCGACAACTGGGACAAGCCTGTCCCTGGCTGATACTAGTGGAGTACAATCCTAATCAAATCAAAGGCTTCGATATGCAACTTCCTGTCAATGGAAGGAAGAGAAATTAATGATGACGGGACTGCTTCCAGCGTTGAGGACCTATCTCCACTACAACAATAACAATAACAACAAAGAAAAACTCCATGTCAGAAGTGACCACGGAGAAAAGAAGCCAAAAGGACAACAAATACTGATCGACGACTGGGACAAGCCTGTCCCTGGCAGAGACTGGTGATGATGATGATGATGATGATGATGATGGATGATAATGATGATCTATGATGGATGATAATGATGATAAGAAGCCAAAACGACAACAAATCCTGACCGATGACTGGGACAAGCCTGTCCCTGGCAGAGACTAGTGGAGTACAATCCTAATCAAATCGAAGGCTTCGATATGCAACTTCCTCTTCATGGAAAGGAGAGAAATTCCTGACGACGAGAATTCTTCAAGCGTTGAGCACCTATATCCACTACAACAATAACAATAACAACAAAGAAAAACTCCATGTCAGAAGTGACCATGGAGAAAAGAAGCCAAAACGACAACAAATCCTGAGCGACAACTGGGACAAGTATGTCCCTGGCAGAGACCGGTGATGATGATGATGATGTATGATGATGATGATGAGGATGATTGATGATGGATGATAATGATGGATGATGATGATCATCAAGATGATGATAATAAGAAGCCAAAACGACAAGAAATACTGAGCAACAACTGGGACAAGCCAGTCCCTGGAATAGACTAGTGGAGTACAATCCTAATCAAATCAAAGGCTTTGATATGCAACTTCCTGTCAATGGAAGGGAGAGAAATTCCTGATGACGAGACTTCTTCCAGAGTTGAGGACCTATCTCCACTACAACAATAACAATAACAACAAAGAAAAACTCCATGTCAGAAGTGACCACGGAGAAAAGAAGCAAAAAGGACAACAAATACTAATCGACGACTGGGACAAGCCTGTCCCTGGCAGAGACTGGTGATGATGATGATGATGATGGATGATGATGATGATCTATGATGGATGATAATGATGATAAGGAGCCAAAACGATAACAAATCCTGAGCGACAACTGGGACAGGCTTGTCCCTGGCAGAGACTAGTGATGATGATGATCATAATGATGATGATGGATGATGATGATGCTTGATGGATGATGATGATGGATGATGATTGATGATGATGATGATGATGACAATAAGAAGCCAAAACGAAAAGAAATACTGGGCGACAACTGGGACAAGCCTGTCCCTGGCTGAAACTAGTAGAGTACAATCCTAATTAAATCAAAGGCTTCGATATGCAACTTCCAATCAATGGAAGGAAGAGAAATTCCTGATGACGAGACTTCTTCCAGTGTTGAGGACCTATCTCCACTCCAACAATAACAACAACAACAAAAAAAAACTCCAGGTCAGAAGTGACCACGGAGAAAAGAAGCCAAAAGGACAACAAATACTGATCGACGACTGGGACAAGCCTGTCCCTGGCAGAGACTGGTGATGATGATGATGATGATGATGATGATGGATGATGATGATGATCTATGATGGATGATAATGATGATAAGAAGCCAAAACGACAACAAATCCTGACCGATGACTGGGACAAGCCTGTCCCAGGCAGAGACTAGTGGAGTACAATCCTAATCAAATCGAAGGCTTCGATATGCAACTTCCTCTTCATGGAAAGGAGAGAAATTCCTGACAACGAGACTTCTTCAAGCGTTGAGCACCTATATCCACTACAACAATAACAATAACAACAAAGAAAAACTCCATGTCAGAAGTGACCATGGAGAAAAGAAGCCAAAACGACAACAAATCCTGAGCGAAGACTGGGACAACCCTGTCCTGGCAGAGACAGGTGATGATGATGATGCTGATGATGGATGATGACGATATTGATGATAATGACATTAGCAATCTCGATGAGGATGATCCTGATGATATTGATCTCGAAGATGACGATCTAGATGATGATGATCTATATGATGACAATCTAGATGATGACGATCTCGATGACAAGTCGCAGGTAGTACCGTCTACTTCTACTTACGGTAGCAGGCGATGCCTGACCTGACTCTCTCATATATATATATGATGAAGTCTATTCATGACTAGAGACACTGAATGAGGAGGAAGAGGATGTTGATGATGATGATGTTGATGATGATGATGATGATGATGATCAGAAGAAAAAATGACAACAAATCCTCAGCGACGACTGGGACAAGCCTGTCCCTGGCAGAGACTAGTGGAGTACAATCCTAATCAAACCAAAGGCTTCGATATGCAACTTCCTGTCAATGGAAGGGAGAGAAATTCCTGATGACAAGACTTCTTCCAGCGTTGAGGACCTATCTCCACTACAACAATAACAGGGAAAAACTCCATGTCAGAAGTGACCATGGAGAAAAGAAGCCAAAACGACAACAAATCCTGAGCGACAACTGGGACAAGCATGTCCCTGGCAGAGACCGGTGATGATGATGATGATGTATGATGATGATGATTGATGGATGATGATGAGGAGCATGATTGATGATGGATGATAATAATGGATTATGATGATCATCAAGATGATGATAATAAGAAGCCAAAACGACAAGAAATACTGAGCGACAACTGGGACAAGCCTGTCCCTGGAAGAGACTAGTGGAGTACAATCCTAATCAAATCAAAGGCTCTGATATGCAACTTCCTGTCAATGGAAGGGAGAGAAATTCCTGATGACGAGACTTCTTCCAGCGTTGAGAACCTATCTCAACTACAACAATAACAATAAAAACAAAGAAAAACTCCATGTCAGAAGTGACCACGGAGAAAAGAAGAAAAAAGGACAACAAATACTGATCGACGACTGGGACAAGCCTGTCTCTGGCAGAGTCTGGTGGTGATGATGATGATAATGGATGATGATGATGATCTATGAAGGATGATAATGATGATAAGAAGCCAAAATGACAACAAATCCTGAGCGACGACTGGGACAGGCTTCTCCCTGGTAGAGACTAGTGATGATGATGATCATAATGATGATGATGGATAATGATGATGCTTGATGGATGATCATGATGATGATGATGGATGATGATTGATGATGATGATGATGATGATGATGATGATGATGATGACAATAAGAAGCCAAAACGACAAGAAATACTGAGCGACAACTGGGACAAGCCTGTCCCTGGCTGATACTAGTGGAGTACAATCCTAATCAAATCAAAGGCTTCGATATGCAACTTCCTGTCAATGGAAGGAAGAGAAATTAATGATGACGGGACTGCTTCCAGCGTTGAGGACCTATCTCCACTACAACAATAACAATAACAACAAAGAAAAACTCCATGTCAGAAGTGACCACGGAGAAAAGAAGCCAAAAGGACAACAAATACTGATCGACGACTGGGACAAGCCTGTCCCTGGCAGAGACTGGTGATGATGATGATGATGATGATGATGATGATGGATGATAATGATGATCTATGATGGATGATAATGATGATAAGAAGCCAAAACGACAACAAATCCTGACCGATGACTGGGACAAGCCTGTCCCTGGCAGAGACTAGTGGAGTACAATCCTAATCAAATCGAAGGCTTCGATATGCAACTTCCTCTTCATGGAAAGGAGAGAAATTCCTGACGACGAGAATTCTTCAAGCGTTGAGCACCTATATCCACTACAACAATAACAATAACAACAAAGAAAAACTCCATGTCAGAAGTGACCATGGAGAAAAGAAGCCAAAACGACAACAAATCCTGAGCGACAACTGGGACAAGTATGTCCCTGGCAGAGACCGGTGATGATGATGATGATGTATGATGATGATGATTGATGGATGATGATGATGAGGATGATTGATGATGGATGATAATGATGGATGATGATGATCATCAAGATGATGATAATAAGAAGCCAAAACGACAAGAAATACTGAGCAACAACTGGGACAAGCCAGTCCCTGGAATAGACTAGTGGAGTACAATCCTAATCAAATCAAAGGCTTTGATATGCAACTTCCTGTCAATGGAAGGGAGAGAAATTCCTGATGACGAGACTTCTTCCAGAGTTGAGGACCTATCTCCACTACAACAATAACAATAACAACAAAGAAAAACTCCATGTCAGAAGTGACCACGGAGAAAAGAAGCAAAAAGGACAACAAATACTAATCGACGACTGGGACAAGCCTGTCCCTGGCAGAGACTGGTGATGATGATGATGATGATGGATGATGATGATGATCTATGATGGATGATAATGATGATAAGGAGCCAAAACGATAACAAATCCTGAGCGACAACTGGGACAGGCTTGTCCCTGGCAGAGACTAGTGATGATGATGATCATAATGATGATGATGGATGATGATGATGCTTGATGGATGATGATGATGGATGATGATTGATGATGATGATGATGATGACAATAAGAAGCCAAAACGAAAAGAAATACTGGGCGACAACTGGGACAAGCCTGTCCCTGGCTGAAACTAGTAGAGTACAATCCTAATCAAATCAAAGGCTTCGATATGCAACTTCCAATCAATGGAAGGAAGAGAAATTCCTGATGACGAGACTTCTTCCAGTGTTGAGGACCTATCTCCACTCCAACAATAACAACAACAACAAAAAAAAACTCCAGGTCAGAAGTGACCACGGAGAAAAGAAGCCAAAAGGACAACAAATACTGATCGACGACTGGGACAAGCCTGTCCCTGGCAGAGACTGGTGATGATGATGATGATGATGATGATGATGGATGATGATGATGATCTATGATGGATGATAATGATGATAAGAAGCCAAAACGACAACAAATCCTGACCGATGACTGGGATAAGCCTGTCCCAGGCAGAGACTACTGGAGTACAATCCTAATCAAATCGAAGGCTTCGATATGCAACTTCCTCTTCATGGAAAGGAGAGAAATTCCTGACAACGAGACTTCTTCAAGCGTTGAGCACCTATATCCACTACAACAATAACAATAACAACAAAGAAAAACTCCATGTCAGAAGTGACCATGGAGAAAAGAAGCCAAAACGACAACAAATCCTGAGCGAAGACTGGGACAACCCTGTCCTGGCAGAGACAGGTGATGATGATGATGCTGATGATGGATGATGACGATATTGATGATAATGACATTAGCAATCTCGATGAGGATGATCCTGATGATATTGATCTCGAAGATGACGATCTAGATGATGATGATCTATATGATGACAATCTAGATGATGACGATCTCGATGACAAGTCGCAGGTAGTACCGTCTACTTCTACTTACGGTAGCAGGCGATGCCTGACCTGACTCTCTCATATATATATATGATGAAGTCTATTCATGACTAGAGACACTGAATGAGGAGGAAGAGGATGTTGATGATGATGATGTTGATGATGATGATGATGATGATGATCAGAAGAAAAAATGACAACAAATCCTCAGCGACGACTGGGACAAGCCTGTCCCTGGCAGAGACTAGTGGAGTACAATCCTAATCAAACCAAAGGCTTCGATATGCAACTTCCTGTCAATGGAAGGGAGAGAAATTCCTGATGACAAGACTTCTTCCAGCGTTGAGGACCTATCTCCACTACAACAATAACAGGGAAAAACTCCATGTCAGAAGTGACCATGGAGAAAAGAAGCCAAAACGACAACAAATCCTGAGCGACAACTGGGACAAGCATGTCCCTGGCAGAGACCGGTGATGATGATGATGATGTATGATGATGATGATTGATGGATGATGATGAGGAGCATGATTGATGATGGATGATAATAATGGATTATGATGATCATCAAGATGATGATAATAAGAAGCCAAAACGACAAGAAATACTGAGCGACAACTGGGACAAGCCTGTCCCTGGAAGAGACTAGTGGAGTACAATCCTAATCAAATCAAAGGCTCTGATATGCAACTTCCTGTCAATGGAAGGGAGAGAAATTCCTGATGACGAGACTTCTTCCAGCGTTGAGAACCTATCTCAACTACAACAATAACAATAAAAACAAAGAAAAACTCCATGTCAGAAGTGACCACGGAGAAAAGAAGAAAAAAGGACAACAAATACTGATCGACGACTGGGACAAGCCTGTCTCTGGCAGAGTCTGGTGGTGATGATGATGATAATGGATGATGATGATGATCTATGAAGGATGATAATGATGATAAGAAGCCAAAATGACAACAAATCCTGAGCGACGACTGGGACAGGCTTCTCCCTGGTAGAGACTAGTGATGATGATGATCATAATGATGATGATGGATAATGATGATGCTTGATGGATGATCATGATGATGATGATGGATGATGATTGATGATGATGATGATGATGATGATGATGATGATGATGACAATAAGAAGCCAAAACGACAAGAAATACTGAGCGACAACTGGGACAAGCCTGTCCCTGGCTGATACTAGTGGAGTACAATCCTAATCAAATCAAAGGCTTCGATATGCAACTTCCTGTCAATGGAAGGAAGAGAAATTAATGATGACGGGACTGCTTCCAGCGTTGAGGACCTATCTCCACTACAACAATAACAATAACAACAAAGAAAAACTCCATGTCAGAAGTGACCACGGAGAAAAGAAGCCAAAAGGACAACAAATACTGATCGACGACTGGGACAAGCCTGTCCCTGGCAGAGACTGGTGATGATGATGATGATGATGATGATGATGGATGATAATGATGATCTATGATGGATGATAATGATGATAAGAAGCCAAAACGACAACAAATCCTGACCGATGACTGGGACAAGCCTGTCCCTGGCAGAGACTAGTGGAGTACAATCCTAATCAAATCGAAGGCTTCGATATGCAACTTCCTCTTCATGGAAAGGAGAGAAATTCCTGACGACGAGAATTCTTCAAGCGTTGAGCACCTATATCCACTACAACAATAACAATAACAACAAAGAAAAACTCCATGTCAGAAGTGACCATGGAGAAAAGAAGCCAAAACGACAACAAATCCTGAGCGACAACTGGGACAAGTATGTCCCTGGCAGAGACCGGTGATGATGATGATGATGTATGATGATGATGATTGATGGATGATGATGATGAGGATGATTGATGATGGATGATAATGATGGATGATGATGATCATCAAGATGATGATAATAAGAAGCCAAAACGACAAGAAATACTGAGCAACAACTGGGACAAGCCAGTCCCTGGAATAGACTAGTGGAGTACAATCCTAATCAAATCAAAGGCTTTGATATGCAACTTCCTGTCAATGGAAGGGAGAGAAATTCCTGATGACGAGACTTCTTCCAGAGTTGAGGACCTATCTCCACTACAACAATAACAATAACAACAAAGAAAAACTCCATGTCAGAAGTGACCACGGAGAAAAGAAGCAAAAAGGACAACAAATACTAATCGACGACTGGGACAAGCCTGTCCCTGGCAGAGACTGGTGATGATGATGATGATGATGGATGATGATGATGATCTATGATGGATGATAATGATGATAAGGAGCCAAAACGATAACAAATCCTGAGCGACAACTGGGACAGGCTTGTCCCTGGCAGAGACTAGTGATGATGATGATCATAATGATGATGATGGATGATGATGATGCTTGATGGATGATGATGATGGATGATGATTGATGATGATGATGATGATGACAATAAGAAGCCAAAACGAAAAGAAATACTGGGCGACAACTGGGACAAGCCTGTCCCTGGCTGAAACTAGTAGAGTACAATCCTAATCAAATCAAAGGCTTCGATATGCAACTTCCAATCAATGGAAGGAAGAGAAATTCCTGATGACGAGACTTCTTCCAGTGTTGAGGACCTATCTCCACTCCAACAATAACAACAACAACAAAAAAAAACTCCAGGTCAGAAGTGACCACAGAGAAAAGAAGCCAAAAGGACAACAAATACTGATCGACGACTGGGACAAGCCTGTCCCTGGCAGAGACTGGTGATGATGATGATGATGATGATGATGATGGATGATGATGATGATCTATGATGGATGATAATGATGATAAGAAGCCAAAACGACAACAAATCCTGACCGATGACTGGGACAAGCCTGTCCCAGGCAGAGACTAGTGGAGTACAATCCTAATCAAATCGAAGGCTTCGATATGCAACTTCCTCTTCATGGAAAGGAGAGAAATTCCTGACAACGAGACTTCTTCAAGCGTTGAGCACCTATATCCACTACAACAATAACAATAACAACAAAGAAAAACTCCATGTCAGAAGTGACCATGGAGAAAAGAAGCCAAAACGACAACAAATCCTGAGCGAAGACTGGGACAACCCTGTCCTGGCAGAGACAGGTGATGATGATGATGCTGATGATGGATGATGACGATATTGATGATAATGACATTAGCAATCTCGATGAGGATGATCCTGATGATATTGATCTCGAAGATGACGATCTAGATGATGATGATCTATATGATGACAATCTAGATGATGACGATCTCGATGACAAGTCGCAGGTAGTACCGTCTACTTCTACTTACGGTAGCAGGCGATGCCTGACCTGACTCTCTCATATAAATATATGATGAAGTCTATTCATGACTAGAGACACTGAATGAGGAGGAAGAGGATGTTGATGATGATGATGTTGATGATGATGATGATGATGATGATCAGAAGAAAAAATGACAACAAATCCTCAGCGACGACTGGGACAAGCCTGTCCCTGGCAGAGACTAGTGGAGTACAATCCTAATCAAATCAAAGGCTTCGATATGCAACTTCCAATCAATGGAAGGAAGAGAAATTCCTGATGACGAGACTTCTTCCAGTGTTGAGGACCTATCTCCACTCCAACAATAACAACAACAACAAAAAAAAACTCCAGGTCAGAAGTGACCACGGAGAAAAGAAGCCAAAAGGACAACAAATACTGATCGACGACTGGGACAAGCCTGTCCCTGGCAGAGACTGGTGATGATGATGATGATGATGATGATGATGGATGATGATGATGATCTATGATGGATGATAATGATGATAAGAAGCCAAAACGACAACAAATCCTGACCGATGACTGGGACAAGCCTGTCCCAGGCAGAGACTAGTGGAGTACAATCCTAATCAAATCGAAGGCTTCGATATGCAACTTCCTCTTCATGGAAAGGAGAGAAATTCCTGACAACGAGACTTCTTCAAGCGTTGAGCACCTATATCCACTACAACAATAACAATAACAACAAAGAAAAACTCCATGTCAGAAGTGACCATGGAGAAAAGAAGCCAAAACGACAACAAATCCTGAGCGAAGACTGGGACAACCCTGTCCTGGCAGAGACAGGTGATGATGATGATGCTGATGATGGATGATGACGATATTGATGATAATGACATTAGCAATCTCGATGAGGATGATCCTGATGATATTGATCTCGAAGATGACGATCTAGATGATGATGATCTATATGATGACAATCTAGATGATGACGATCTCGATGACAAGTCGCAGGTAGTACCGTCTACTTCTACTTACGGTAGCAGGCGATGCCTGACCTGACTCTCTCATATATATATATGATGAAGTCTATTCATGACTAGAGACACTGAATGAGGAGGAAGAGGATGTTGATGATGATGATGTTGATGATGATGATGATGATGATGATCAGAAGAAAAAATGACAACAAATCCTCAGCGACGACTGGGACAAGCCTGTCCCTGGCAGAGACTAGTGGAGTACAATCCTAATCAAACCAAAGGCTTCGATATGCAACTTCCTGTCAATGGAAGGGAGAGAAATTCCTGATGACAAGACTTCTTCCAGCGTTGAGGACCTATCTCCACTACAACAATAACAGGGAAAAACTCCATGTCAGAAGTGACCATGGAGAAAAGAAGCCAAAACGACAACAAATCCTGAGCGACAACTGGGACAAGCATGTCCCTGGCAGAGACCGGTGATGATGATGATGATGTATGATGATGATGATTGATGGATGATGATGAGGAGCATGATTGATGATGGATGATAATAATGGATTATGATGATCATCAAGATGATGATAATAAGAAGCCAAAACGACAAGAAATACTGAGCGACAACTGGGACAAGCCTGTCCCTGGAAGAGACTAGTGGAGTACAATCCTAATCAAATCAAAGGCTCTGATATGCAATTTCCTGTCAATGGAAGGGAGAGAAATTCCTGATGACGAGACTTCTTCCAGCGTTGAGAACCTATCTCAACTACAACAATAACAATAAAAACAAAGAAAAACTCCATGTCAGAAGTGACCACGGAGAAAAGAAGAAAAAAGGACAACAAATACTGATCGACGACTGGGACAAGCCTGTCTCTGGCAGAGTCTGGTGGTGATGATGATGATAATGGATGATGATGATGATCTATGAAGGATGATAATGATGATAAGAAGCCAAAATGACAACAAATCCTGAGCGACGACTGGGACAGGCTTCTCCCTGGTAGAGACTAGTGATGATGATGATCATAATGATGATGATGGATAATGATGATGCTTGATGGATGATCATGATGATGATGATGGATGATGATTGATGATGATGATGATGATGATGATGATGATGATGATGACAATAAGAAGCCAAAACGACAAGAAATACTGAGCGACAACTGGGACAAGCCTGTCCCTGGCTGATACTAGTGGAGTACAATCCTAATCAAATCAAAGGCTTCGATATGCAACTTCCTGTCAATGGAAGGAAGAGAAATTAATGATGACGGGACTGCTTCCAGCGTTGAGGACCTATCTCCACTACAACAATAACAATAACAACAAAGAAAAACTCCATGTCAGAAGTGACCACGGAGAAAAGAAGCCAAAAGGACAACAAATACTGATCGACGACTGGGACAAGCCTGTCCCTGGCAGAGACTGGTGATGATGATGATGATGATGATGGATGATGATGATGATCTATGATGGATGATAATGATGATAAGAAGCCAAAACGACAACAAATCCTGACCGATGACTGGGACAAGCCTGTCCCTGGCAGAGACTAGTGGAGTACAATCCTAATCAAATCGAAGGCTTCGATATGCAACTTCCTCTTCATGGAAAGGAGAGAAATTCCTGACGACGAGAATTCTTCAAGCGTTGAGCACCTATATCCACTACAACAATAACAATAACAACAAAGAAAAACTCCATGTCAGAAGTGACCATGGAGAAAAGAAGCCAAAACGACAACAAATCCTGAGCGACAACTGGGACAAGTATGTCCCTGGCAGAGACCGGTGATGATGATGATGATGTATGATGATGATGATTGATGGATGATGATGATGAGGATGATTGATGATGGATGATAATGATGGATGATGATGATCATCAAGATGATGATAATAAGAAGCCAAAACGACAAGAAATACTGAGCAACAACTGGGACAAGCCAGTCCCTGGAATAGACTAGTGGAGTACAATCCTAATCAAATCAAAGGCTTTGATATGCAACTTCCTGTCAATGGAAGGGAGAGAAATTCCTGATCACGAGACTTCTTCCAGAGTTGAGGACCTATCTCCACTACAACAATAACAATAACAACAAAGAAAAACTCCTTGTCAGAAGTGACCACGGAGAAAAGAAGCAAAAAGGACAACAAATACTAATCGACGACTGGGACAAGCCTGTCCCTGGCAGAGACTGGTGATGATGATGATGATGATGGATGATGATGATGATCTATGATGGATGATAATGATGATAAGGAGCCAAAACGATAACAAATCCTGAGCGACAACTGGGACAGGCTTGTCCCTGGCAGAGACTAGTGATGATGATGATCATAATGATGATGATGGATGATGATGATGCTTGATGGATGATGATGATGGATGATGATTGATGATGATGATGATGATGACAATAAGAAGCCAAAACGAAAAGAAATACTGGGCGACAACTGGGACAAGCCTGTCCCTGGCTGAAACTAGTAGAGTACAATCCTAATCAAATCAAAGGCTTCGATATGCAACTTCCAATCAATGGAAGGAAGAGAAATTCCTGATGACGAGACTTCTTCCAGTGTTGAGGACCTATCTCCACTCCAACAATAACAACAACAACAAAAAAAAACTCCAGGTCAGAAGTGACCACGGAGAAAAGAAGCCAAAAGGACAACAAATACTGATCGACGACTGGGACAAAGCCTGTCCCTGGCAGAGACTGGTGATGATGATGATGATGATGATGATGATGGATGATGATGATGATCTATGATGGATGATAATGATGATAAGAAGCCAAAACGACAACAAATCCTGACCGATGACTGGGACAAGCCTGTCCCAGGCAGAGACTAGTGGAGTACAATCCTAATCAAATCGAAGGCTTCGATATGCAACTTCCTCTTCATGGAAAGGAGAGAAATTCCTGACAACGAGACTTCTTCAAGCGTTGAGCACCTATATCCACTACAACAATAACAATAACAACAAAGAAAAACTCCATGTCAGAAGTGACCATGGAGAAAAGAAGCCAAAACGACAACAAATCCTGAGCGAAGACTGGGACAACCCTGTCCTGGCAGAGACAGGTGATGATGATGATGCTGATGATGGATGATGACGATATTGATGATAATGACATTAGCAATCTCGATGAGGATGATCCTGATGATATTGATCTCGAAGATGACGATCTAGATGATGATGATCTATATGATGACAATCTAGATGATGACGATCTCGATGACAAGTCGCAGGTAGTACCGTCTACTTCTACTTACGGTAGCAGGCGATGCCTGACCTGACTCTCTCATATATATATATGATGAAGTCTATTCATGACTAGAGACACTGAATGAGGAGGAAGAGGATGTTGATGATGATGATGTTGATGATGATGATGATGATGATGATCAGAAGAAAAAATGACAACAAATCCTCAGCGACGACTGGGACAAGCCTGTCCCTGGCAGAGACTAGTGGAGTACAATCCTAATCAAACCAAAGGCTTCGATATGCAACTTCCTGTCAATGGAAGGGAGAGAAATTCCTGATGACAAGACTTCTTCCAGCGTTGAGGACCTATCTCCACTACAACAATAACAGGGAAAAACTCCATGTCAGAAGTGACCATGGAGAAAAGAAGCCAAAACGACAACAAATCCTGAGCGACAACTGGGACAAGCATGTCCCTGGCAGAGACCGGTGATGATGATGATGATGTATGATGATGATGATTGATGGATGATGATGAGGAGCATGATTGATGATGGATGATAATAATGGATTATGATGATCATCAAGATGATGATAATAAGAAGCCAAAACGACAAGAAATACTGAGCGACAACTGGGACAAGCCTGTCCCTGGAAGAGACTAGTGGAGTACAATCCTAATCAAATCAAAGGCTCTGATATGCAACTTCCTGTCAATGGAAGGGAGAGAAATTCCTGATGACGAGACTTCTTCCAGCGTTGAGAACCTATCTCAACTACAACAATAACAATAAAAACAAAGAAAAACTCCATGTCAGAAGTGACCACGGAGAAAAGAAGAAAAAAGGACAACAAATACTGATCGACGACTGGGACAAGCCTGTCTCTGGCAGAGTCTGGTGGTGATGATGATGATAATGGATGATGATGATGATCTATGAAGGATGATAATGATGATAAGAAGCCAAAATGACAACAAATCCTGAGCGACGACTGGGACAGGCTTCTCCCTGGTAGAGACTAGTGATGATGATGATCATAATGATGATGATGGATAATGATGATGCTTGATGGATGATCATGATGATGATGATGGATGATGATTGATGATGATGATGATGATGATGATGATGATGATGACAATAAGAAGCCAAAATGACAAGAAATACTGAGCGACAACTGGGACAAGCCTGTCCCTGGCTGATACTAGTGGAGTACAATCCTAATCAAATCAAAGGCTTCGATATGCAACTTCCTGTCAATGGAAGGAAGAGAAATTAATGATGACGGGACTGCTTCCAGCGTTGAGGACCTATCTCCACTACAACAATAACAATAACAACAAAGAAAAACTCCATGTCAGAAGTGACCACGGAGAAAAGAAGCCAAAAGGACAACAAATACTGATCGACGACTGGGACAAGCCTGTCCCCGGCAGAGACTGGTGATGATGATGATGATGATGGATGATAATGATGATCTATGATGGATGATAATGATGATAAGAAGCCAAAACGACAACAAATCCTGACCGATGACTGGGACAAGCCTGTCCCTGGCAGAGACTAGTGGAGTACAATCCTAATCAAATCGAAGGCTTCGATATGCAACTTCCTCTTCATGGAAAGGAGAGAAATTCCTGACGACGAGAATTCTTCAAGCGTTGAGCACCTATATCCACTACAACAATAACAATAACAACAAAGAAAAACTCCATGTCAGAAGTGACCATGGAGAAAAGAAGCCAAAACGACAACAAATCCTGAGCGACAACTGGGACAAGTATGTCCCTGGCAGAGACCGGTGATGATGATGATGATGTATGATGATGATGATTGATGGATGATGATGATGAGGATGATTGATGATGGATGATAATGATGGATGATGATGATCATCAAGATGATGATAATAAGAAGCCAAAACGACAAGAAATACTGAGCAACAACTGGGACAAGCCAGTCCCTGGAATAGACTAGTGGAGTACAATCCTAATCAAATCAAAGGCTTTGATATGCAACTTCCTGTCAATGGAAGGGAGAGAAATTCCTGATCACGAGACTTCTTCCAGAGTTGAGGACCTATCTCCACTACAACAATAACAATAACAACAAAGAAAAACTCCTTGTCAGAAGTGACCACGGAGAAAAGAAGCAAAAAGGACAACAAATACTAATCGACGACTGGGACAAGCCTGTCCCTGGCAGAGACTGGTGATGATGATGATGATGATGGATGATGATGATGATCTATGATGGATGATAATGATGATAAGGAGCCAAAACGATAACAAATCCTGAGCGACAACTGGGACAGGCTTGTCCCTGGCAGAGACTAGTGATGATGATGATCATAATGATGATGATGGATGATGATGATGCTTGATGGATGATGATGATGGATGATGATTGATGATGATGATGATGATGACAATAAGAAGCCAAAACGAAAAGAAATACTGGGCGACAACTGGGACAAGCCTGTCCCTGGCTGAAACTAGTAGAGTACAATCCTAATCAAATCAAAGGCTTCGATATGCAACTTCCAATCAATGGAAGGAAGAGAAATTCCTGATGACGAGACTTCTTCCAGTGTTGAGGACCTATCTCCACTCCAACAATAACAACAACAACAAAAAAAAACTCCAGGTCAGAAGTGACCACGGAGAAAAGAAGCCAAAAGGACAACAAATACTGATCGACGACTGGGACAAGCCTGTCCCTGGCAGAGACTGGTGATGATGATGATGATGATGATGATGATGGATGATGATGATGATCTATGATGGATGATAATGATGATAAGAAGCCAAAACGACAACAAATCCTGACCGATGACTGGGACAAGCCTGTCCCAGGCAGAGACTAGTGGAGTACAATCCTAATCAAATCGAAGGCTTCGATATGCAACTTCCTCTTCATGGAAAGGAGAGAAATTCCTGACAACGAGACTTCTTCAAGCGTTGAGCACCTATATCCACTACAACAATAACAATAACAACAAAGAAAAACTCCATGTCAGAAGTGACCATGGAGAAAAGAAGCCAAAACGACAACAAATCCTGAGCGAAGACTGGGACAACCCTGTCCTGGCAGAGACAGGTGATGATGATGATGCTGATGATGGATGATGACGATATTGATGATAATGACATTAGCAATCTCGATGAGGATGATCCTGATGATATTGATCTCGAAGATGACGATCTAGATGATGATGATCTATATGATGACAATCTAGATGATGACGATCTCGATGACAAGTCGCAGGTAGTACCGTCTACTTCTACTTACGGTAGCAGGCGATGCCTGACCTGACTCTCTCATATATATATATGATGAAGTCTATTCATGACTAGAGACACTGAATGAGGAGGAAGAGGATGTTGATGATGATGATGTTGATGATGATGATGATGATGATGATCAGAAGAAAAAATGACAACAAATCCTCAGCGACGACTGGGACAAGCCTGTCCCTGGCAGAGACTAGTGGAGTACAATCCTAATCAAACCAAAGGCTTCGATATGCAACTTCCTGTCAATGGAAGGGAGAGAAATTCCTGATGACAAGACTTCTTCCAGCGTTGAGGACCTATCTCCACTACAACAATAACAGGGAAAAACTCCATGTCAGAAGTGACCATGGAGAAAAGAAGCCAAAACGACAACAAATCCTGAGCGACAACTGGGACAAGCATGTCCCTGGCAGAGACCGTTGATGATGATGATGATGTATGATGATGATGATTGATGGATGATGATGAGGAGCATGATTGATGATGGATGATAATAATGGATTATGATGATCATCAAGATGATGATAATAAGAAGCCAAAACGACAAGAAATACTGAGCGACAACTGGGACAAGCCTGTCCCTGGAAGAGACTAGTGGAGTACAATCCTAATCAAATCAAAGGCTCTGATATGCAACTTCCTGTCAATGGAAGGGAGAGAAATTCCTGATGACGAGACTTCTTCCAGCGTTGAGAACCTATCTCAACTACAACAATAACAATAAAAACAAAGAAAAACTCCATGTCAGAAGTGACCACGGAGAAAAGAAGAAAAAAGGACAACAAATACTGATCGACGACTGGGACAAGCCTGTCTCTGGCAGAGTCTGGTGGTGATGATGATGATAATGGATGATGATGATGATCTATGAAGGATGATAATGATGATAAGAAGCCAAAATGACAACAAATCCTGAGCGACGACTGGGACAGGCTTCTCCCTGGTAGAGACTAGTGATGATGATGATCATAATGATGATGATGGATAATGATGATGCTTGATGGATGATGATGATGGATGATGATTGATGATGATGATGATGATGACAATAAGAAGCCAAAACGAAAAGAAATACTGGGCGACAACTGGGACAAGCCTGTCCCTGGCTGAAACTAGTAGAGTACAATCCTAATCAAATCAAATGCTTCGATATGCAACTTCCAATCAATGGAAGGAAGAGAAATTCCTGATGATGAGACTTCTTCCAGTGTTGAGGACCTATCTCCACTCCAACAATAACAATAACAACAAAAAAAAACTCCATGTCAGAAGTGACCACGGAGAAAAGAAGCCAAAAGGACAACAAATACTGATCGACGACTGGGACAAGCCTGTCCCTGGCAGGGACTGGTGATGATGATGATAATGATGATGATGATGATGATGGATGATGATTATGATCTATGATGGATGATAATGATGATAAGAAGCCAAAACGACAACAAATCCTCACCGAAGACTGGGACAAGCCTGTCCCTGGCAGAGACTAGTGGAGTACAATCCTAATGAAATCAAAGGCTTCGATATGCAACTTCCTGTCAATGGAAGGGAAAGAAATTCCTGATGACGAGACTTCTTCAAGCGTTGAGGACCTATCTCCACTACAACAATAACAAGGAAAAACTCCATGTCAGAAGTGACCATGGAGGAAAGAAGCCAAAACGACAACAAATCCTGTGGGACAAGCATGTCCCTGGCAGAGACCGGTGATGATGATGTTGATGATTGATGGATGATGATGATGAGGATGATTGATGATGGATGATAATGATGGATGATGATGATCATGATGATGATGATAATAAGAAGACAAAACGACAAGAAATACTGGACGACGACTGGGACAAGCCTGTCCCTGGCAGAGACTAGTGGAGTACAATCCTAATCAAATCAAAGGCTTTGATATGCAACTTCCTGTCAATGGAAGGGAGAGAAATTCCTGATGACGAGACTTCTTCCAGCATTGAGGACGTATCTCCACTACATCAGTAACAATAACAACAAAGAAAAACTCCATGTCAGAAGTGACCACGGAGAAAAGAAGCCAAAAGGACAACAAATACTGATCGACGACTGGGACAAGCCTATCCCTGGCAGAGACTGGTGATGATGATGATGATAATGATGGATGATGATGATCTATGATGGATGATAATGATGATAAGAAGTCAAAACGACAACAAATCCTAAGCGACGACTGGGACAAGACTGTCCCTGTCAGACACTTGTGGAGTACAATCCTAATCAAATCGAAGGCTTCGATATGCAACTTCCTGTTCATGGAAGGGAGAGAAATTCCTGACGACGAGACTTCAAGCGTTGAGGACCTATATCCACTACAACAATAACAATAACAACAAAGAAAAACTCCATGTCAGAATTGACCATGGAGAAAGGAAGCCAAAACGACAACAAATCCTGAGCGAAGACTGGGACAAGCCTGTCCCTGGCAGAGACCAGTGAAGATGATGATGCTGATGATGGATGATGACGATATCGATGACGATCTTGATGATGACTATCTCGATGATAATGACATTAGCAATCTCGATGACAATGATCCTGATGATGTCGATCTCGAAGATGACGATCTAGATGATGACGATCTATATGATGACAATCTAGATGATGACGATCTCGATGACAAGTCGCAGGTAGTACCGTCTACTTCTACTTACGGTAGCAGGCGATGCCTGACCTGACTCTCTCATATATATATATATATATGATGAAGTCTATTCATGACTAGAGACACTGAACGAGGAGGAAGAGGATGTTGATGATGATGATGATGATGTTGATGATGATGATGATGATGATGATAAAAAGACAAAATGACAACAAATCCTGAGCGACGACTGGGACAAGCCTGTCCCTGGAAGAGACTAGTGGAGTACAATCCTAATCAAATCAAAGGCTTCGATATGCAACTTCCTGTCAATGGAAGGGAGAGAAATTCCTGATGACGAGACTTCTTCCAGCGTTGAGGACCTATCTCCACTACAACAATAACAAGGAAAAACTCCATGTCAGAAGTGACCATGGAGAAAGGAAGCCAAAACGACAACAAATCCTGAGCGAAAACTGGGACAAGCCTGTCCCTGGCAGAGACCGGTGAAGATGATGATGCTGATGATGGATGATGACGATATCGATGACGATCTTGATGATGACTATCTCGATGATAATGACATTAGCAATCTCGATGACAATGATCCTGATGATGTCGATCTCGAAGATGACGATCTAGATGATGACGATCTATATGATGACAATCTCGATGACAAGTCGCATGTAGTTCCGTCTACTTCTACTTACGGTAGCAGGCGATGCCTGACCTGACTCTCTCATATATATATATATATATGATGAAGTCTATTCATGACTAGAGACACTGAACGAGGAGGAAGAGGATGTTGATGATGATGATGATGATGTTGATGATGATGATGATGATGATAAGAAGACAAAATGACAACAAATCCTGAGCGACGACTGGGACAAGCCTGTCCCTGGCAGAGACTAGTGGAGTACAATCCTAATCAAATCAAAGGCTTCGATATGCAACTTCCTGTCAATGGAAGGGAGAGAAATTCCTGATGACGAGACTTCTTCCAGCATTGAGGACCTATCTCCACTACAACAATAACAAGGAAAAACTCCATGTCAGAAGTGATCATGGAGAAAAGAAGCCAAAACGACAACAAATCCTTAGCGCCGACTGGGACAAGCATGTCCCTGGCAGAGACCGGTGATGATGATGATGATGGATGATGATGAGGAGGATGATTGATGATGGATGATAATGATGGATGATGATGATCATGATGAGGATGATAATAAGAAGACAAAACGACAAGAAATACTGGACGACGACTGGGACAAGCCTGTCCCTGGCAGAGACTAGTGGAGTACAATCCTAATCAAATCAAAGGCTTTGATATGCAACTTCCTGTCAATGGAAGGGAGAGAAATTCCTGACGAGACTTCTTCCAGCATTGAGGACCTATCTCCACTCCAACAATAACAATAACAACAAAGAAAAACTCCATATTTGAAGTGACCACAGAGAAAAGCCAAAAGGACAACAAATACTGATTGATGACTGGAACAAGCCTGTCCCTGGCAGAGACTGGTGATGATGATGATGATGATGGATGATGATGATGATCGATGATGGATGATAATGATGATAAGAAGCCAAAACGACAACAAATCCTGAGCGACGACTGGGACAAGCCTGTCCCTGGCAGAGCCTAGTGGAGTAAAATCCTAATCAAATCGAAGGCTTTGATATGCAACTTCCTGTCCATGGAAGGGAGAGAACTGCACACATTAAAAACTACACTGAACCTTCAGCAATATGTCATCGTGACAATGAAACCGAACAAATGTGACACAACACAAGCAATTCAACCTGAAATATTTGACAACACTACCTTGCTGAGAACCTCTGAGTACAACCACTTGTGCAGTATTATAGCTGCAGATATTTGTAATGAGAGTCTTGTGCTATATGATAACTGCAGCTACTTTTACCACACGTTTAGTCCTGTATTTTAACCGCAGGCATTTTTCATGGGATGATTTGTGCAATATTATATTTGTAATGGGAGTCTTGTACAGTATTATGTGCACTGCAACTATTTGGAATACAAGTTTACTGCAGTATTATAACAACTACAGCCATTTGTAATGGCAGGTCTTGTGCAGTATTACAACAACAGGACTGTAAGTATTGGGAGTCTTGTGCCTTGCATAGCACCTGTGCATACCACCAAACCATTTCATGCAACAAATGCAACAACAGATTAGATACAACTTGAACTATTCAACACATTTTCATTTGTATCTTGTGCTGATAATAATAATGATGGATGATGATGATGATGATGATGATGATGATGATGATGGCGATGGTGATGATGATTGATTTACTGATGGATGATAATGATGAATGATGATGATGATAATGGATAGATGGATGGATGATGATGATGATTGATGGATGATGATAATGAATAATGATGATGATGATAATGATGGTAATGGATGATGATGATGATGATGATGGATGATGATGATTCCAACTTCCTGTCCATGGAAGGGAGAGAACTGCACACACTACAAACTACACTGAACCTTCAGCAATACGTCGTCCTGACCATGAAACCGAACAAATGTGACACAACACAAGCAATTCATGCTGAAACATTTGACAACACTACCTTGCTGGCAACCTCCGAGTACCACCACTTGTGCAGTATCATAACTGCAGATATTTGTAATGAGAGTCTTGTGCTGTATGATAACAGCAGCTAAATTTAACACACGTTTAGTCAAGTATTTTAACAACAGGCATTTTTCATGGGATGTTTTGTGCAATATTATAACTGCAGATATTTGTAATGGGAGTCTTGTACAGTATTATGAGCACTGCAACTATTTGGAATACAAGTTTACTGCAGTATTATAACAACTACAGCCATTTGTAATTGCAGGTCTTGTGCAGTATTACAACAACAGGACCTGTAAGTATTGGGAGTCTTGTGCCTTGCATAGCACCTGGGATTACCACAAAACCATGTCATGCAACAAATGCAACAACAGATTAGATATAACTTGAACTATTCAACACATTTTCCCTTTTATATTTCGCTAATAATAATAATGATGATGATGATGATAATGGATAGATGGATGGATGATGATGACGATGATGATAATGGATGATCATGATAATTATGATTGATGGATGATGATAATGGATGATGATGATGATGATGATGACGACTGCAATGATGATGATGATTGATGGCTGATGGATGATAATGGATAGATGGATGATGATGATTAATGGATGATGATGATGATTGATGGATGATAACGATAAATGATGATGATGATAATGGACGATGATTATTCCAAATCGATGATGATGATGATGATGATGATTCCTGTCCAACTATGCAACTTCCTGTACATGGAAGGGAGAGAACTGCACACACTACAAACTACACTGAACCTTCAGCAATACGTCATCCTGACCATGAAGCCGAACAAATGTGATACAACACAAGCAATTCAACCTGAAACATTTGACAACACTACCTTGCTGAGAACTTCTGAGTACCACCACTTGTGCAGTATTATAGCTGCAGATATTTGTAATGAGAGTCTTGCGCTGTATAACTGCAGCTACTTTTACCACAGATTTAGTCCAATATTTTAAACACAGGCCTTTTTCATGGGATGTTTTGAGCAATATTATATTTGTAATGGGAGTCTTGTACAGTATTATGAGCACTGCAACTATTTCGAATACAAGTTTACTGCAGTATTATAACAACTGCAGCCATTTGTAATGGCAGTTCTTGTGCAGTATTACAACAACAGGACCTGTAAGTATTGGGAGTCTTGTGCCTTGCATAGCACCTGTGCATACCACCAAACCATGTCATGCAACAAATGCAACAACAAATTTTATATAACTTGAACTATTCAACACATTTTCCCTTGTACAACTGCACACACTACAAACTACACTGAACCTTCAGCAATATGTCGTCCTGTTCATTAAACCGAACAAATGTGACAACACGAGCAATTCAACCTGAAACATTTGACAACACTACCTTGCTGAGAACCTCCGAGTACCACCACTTGTGCAGTATTATAACTGCAGATATTTGTAATGCGAGTCTTGTGTAGTATTATAACTGCAGCTGTTTGTAGTGGGGGTCTTGTGCAGTATTATAACCACTGCTATTTGTAATGGGAGTCATGTGCAGTATTCTAACTGCAGTCATTTGTATTGGGAGTCTTGTGCAGTCTTATAACAACTGCAACTATTTGTAATGGGAGATCTTGCACCATATTATCCTAACTACAGCCATTTCTAATGGGAGTCTTGTACAGTATTCTAAAAATCACATCTATTTGTAATGCGAGTCAACAGCAGCATTATAACTGCAACTATTTGTAATAGAAGTTTTGTGCAGCATTCTAACTGCAGCTATTTGTAATGGGAGTCTTGTGCAGTCTTATAAAAACTCCATCAAAACTAGCTATTTGTAATGGGAGCCATGTGCAGTATTGTAACTGCAGCTATTTGTAATGGGAGTTATGTGCAGCATTATAACAACTGTAGCTATTTGTAACGGGAGTCATATGCAGTCTTATAACAACCGCAACTATTTGTAATGGGAGTCTTGTGTAGTATTACAAAACTGCAGCTATTGGTAATGGGTAGTTTTGTGCAGTATTATAAAAACTACAGCTATTTCTAATGGGAGGTCAATCACCACATTATAACAAATGCAAGTATTTGTAATGGGAGTTTTGTGCAGTACCATAATAAATGCAGCTATTTGTAATGGCAGGTCTTGTGCAGTATTACAACAACAATACCTGTAAGTATTGGGAGTCTTGTGCCTTGCATAGCACCTGTGCATACCACCAAACCATGTCATGCAACAAATGCAAAAACAGATTAGATATAACTTGAACTATTCAACACATTTTCCCTTTTATCTTGTGCTGATAATAATAATGATGAATGATGATAATAATGGATAGATGGATGGATGATGATGGATGATGATGATGACGATGATGATAATGGATGATTATGATAATTATGATTGATGGATGATAATGGATGACGATGATGATGATGACTGAGATGATGATGATGATTGATGGCTGATGGATGATAATGGATAGATGGATGATGATGATTAATGGATGATGATGATGATGATTGATGGATGATAACGATAAATGATGATGATGATGATTATTCCAAATTGATGATGATGATGATGATGATGATGATAATTCCTGTCCAACTATGCAACTTCCTGTCCATGGGAGGGAGAGAACTGCACACACTACAAACTACACTGAACCTTCAGCAATACGTCATCCTGACCATGAAGCCGAACAAATGTGACACAACACAAGCAATTCAACCTGAAACATTTGACAACACTACCTTGCTGAGAACCTCTGAGTACCACCACTTGTGCAGTATTATAGCTGCAGATATTTGTAATGAGAGTCTTGCGCTGTATAACTGCAGCTACTTTTACCACAGATTTAGTCCAATATTTTAAACACAGGCCTTTTTCATGGGATGTTTTGAGCAATATTATATTTGTAATGGGAGTTTTGTACAGTATTATGAGCACTGCAACTATTTGGAATACAAGTTTACTGCAGTATTATAACAACTACAGCCATTGGTAATGGCAGGTCTTGTGCAGTATTACAACAACAGGACCTGTAAGTATTGGAAGTCTTGTGCCTTGCATAGCACCTGGGCATACCACCAAACCATGTCATGCAACAAATGCAAAAACAGATTAGATATAACTTGAACTATTCAACACATTTTCCCTTTTATCTTGTGCTGATAATAATAATGATGAATGATGATGATGATAATGGATAGATGGATGGATGATGATGATGATGATGATAATGGATGATTATGATAATTATGATTGATGGATTAAGATAATGGATGATGATGATGATGATGATGATTGATGGATGATAATGATAACAATGAATGATGATGATAATGGATAGATGGATGGATGGATGATGATGATGATTGATGGATGATGATGATGATTGATGGATGATGATGATTGATGGATGATAATGATGATTGATCGATGATGATGATGGATGATGATGATTATTCCTAATCGATGATGATGATTCCTGTCCAACTATGCAACTTCCTGTCCATGGAAGGGAGAGAACTGCAAACACTACAAACTACACTGAACCTTCAGCAATATGTCATCGTGACAATGAAACCGAACAAATGTGACACAACACAAGCAATTCAACATGAAACATTTGACAACACTACCTTGCTGAAAACCTGAGTACCACCACTTGTGCAGTATTATAGCTGCAGATATTTGTAATGAGAGTCTTATGTTGTATAATAGCTGCAGCTACTTTTACCACACATTTAGTCCTGTATTTTAACCGCAGGCATTTTTCATGGGATGTTTTGTGCAATATTATATTTGTAATGGGAGTCTTGTACAGTATTATGAGCATTGCAACTATTTGGAATACAAGTTTACTGCAGTATTATAACAACTACAGCCATTGGTAATGGCAGGTCTTGTGCAGTATTACAACAACAGGACCTGTAAGTATTGGGAGTCTTGTGCCTTGCATAGCACCTGGGATTACCACCAAACCATGTCATGCAACAAATGAAAAAACAGATTAGATATAACTTGAACTATTCAACACATTTTCCCTTTTATCTTGTGCTGATAATAATAATGATGAATGATGATGATGATGATGATAATGGATAGATGGATGGATGATAATGGATGATGATGATGACAATTATGATAATGGGTGATTATGATAATTATGATTGATGGATGATGATGATGAATGATGATAATAATGGATGATGATGATGATTATGATGATGATGATGATGATGATGATGATGATGATGATTATGATGATGATGATGATGATGATGATGATTGATGGATGATAATGATGAATGATGATAATGGATGATGATGATGGATGATGATTATTCCTAATCGATGATGATGATTCCTGTCCAACTATGCAACTTCCTGTCCATGGAAGGGAGAGAACTGCAAACACTACAAACTACACTGAACCTTCAGCAATACGTCATCGTGACAATGAAACCAAAATGTGACACAACACAAGCAATTCAACATGAAACATTTGACAACACTACCTTGCTGAAAACCTGAGTACCACCACTTGTGCAGTATTATAGCTGCAGATATTTGTAATGAGAGTCTTATGTTGTATAATAGCTGCAGCTACTTTTACCACACATTTAGTCCTGTATTTTAACCGCAGGCATTTTTCATGGGATGTTTTGTGCAATATTATATTTGTAATGGGAGTCTTGTACAGTATTATGAGCATTGGAACTATTTGGAATACAAGTTTACTGCAGTATTATAACAACTACAGCCATTTGTAATGGCAGGTCTTGTGCAGTATTACAACAACAGGACCTGTAAGTATTGGGAGTCTTGTGCCTTGCATAGCACCTGGGATTACCACCAAACCATGTCATGCAACAAATGAAAAAACAGATTAGATATAACTTGAACTATTCAACACATTTTCCCTTTTATCTTGTGCTGATAATAATAATGATGAATGATGATGATGATGATGATAATGGATAGATGGATGGATGATAATGGATGATGATGATGACAATTATGATAATGGGTGATTATGATAATTATGATTGATGGATGATGATGATGAATGATGATAATAATGGATGGTGATGATGATGATGATGATTATGATGATGATGATTGATGGATGATAATGATGAATGATGATAATGGATGATGATGATGGATGATGATTATTCCTAATCGATGATGATGATTCCTGTCCAACTATGCAACTTCCTGTCCATGGAAGGTAGAGAACTGCACACACTACAAACTACACTGAACCTTCAGCAATACATCATCCTGACCATGAAACCGAACAAATTGGACACAACACAAGCAATTCAACCTGAAACATTTGACAACACTACCTTGCTGAGAACTTCTGAGTACCACCACTTGTGCAGTATTATAGCTGCAGATATTTGTAATGAGAGTCTTGTGCTGTATGATAACTGCAGCTATTTTTACCACATGTTTAGTCCTGTATTTTAACAACAGGCATATTCAAGGGATGTCTTGTGCAATATTATATTTGTAATGGGAGTCTTGTACAGTATTATGAGCACTGCAACTATTTGGAATACAAGTTTACTGCAGTATTATAACAACTGCAGCCATTTTGTAATGGCAGGCCTTGTGCAGTATTACAACAACAGGACCTGTAAGTATTGGGAGTCTTGTGCCTTGCATAGCACCTTTGCATACCACCAAACCATTTCATGCAACAAATGCAACAACAGATTAGATACAACTTGAACTATTCAACACATTTTCATTTGTATCTTGTGCTGATAATAATAATGATGAATGATGATGATGATGATGATGATGGTGATGACAATTGATGGCTGATGGATGATAATGATGATGATGATGAT
The DNA here is from genome assembly GCA_029931535.1 of Margaritifera margaritifera. NCBI lineage: Eukaryota > Metazoa > Mollusca > Bivalvia > Unionida > Margaritiferidae > Margaritifera > Margaritifera margaritifera. The sequence continues at coordinate 32,655 of JAQPZY010000105.1, forward strand.
GATAATGATGGTAATGGATGATGATGATGATGATGATGGATGATGATGATTCCTAATCGATGATGATGATTCCTGTCGAACTATGCAACTTCCTGTCCATGGAAGGGAGAGAACTGCACACACTACAAACTACACTGAACCTTCAGCAATACGTCGTCCTGACCATGAAACCAAACAAATGTGACACAACACAAGCAATTCAACCTGAAACATTTGACAACACTACCTTGCTGGCAACCTCCAAGTAACACCACTTGTGCAGTATTATAGCTGCAGATATTTGTAATGAGAGTCTTGTGCTTTATGATAACAGCAGCTATTTTTACCACATGTTTAGTCCTGTATTTTAACAACAGGCATATTCAAGGGATGTCTTGTGCAATATTATATTTGTAATGGGAGTCTTGTACAGTATTATGAGCACTGCAACTATTTGGAATGCAAGTTTACTGCAGTATTATAACAACAGGACCTGTAAGTATTGGGAGTCTTGTGCCTTACATAGCACCTGGGATTACCATCAAACAATGTCATGCAACAAATGCAACAACAGATTAGATATAACTTGAACTATTCAACACATTTTCTCTTTTATCTTCGCTAATAATAATAATAATGATGAATGATGATGATGATGACGATAATGGTTAGATGGATGGATGATGATGATGATGATGATGATGATAATGGATGATTATGATTGATGAATGATGATAATGGATGATGATGATGATGACTGCAATGATGATGACGATTGATGGCTGATGGATGATAATGATAATGATGAATGATGATGATAATGGATAGATGGATGGATGGATGATGATGATGATTGATGGATGATGATGTCCATGGAAGGGAGAGAACTGCACACACTAGAAACTACACTACCTTGCTGAGAACCTCCGAGTACCACCACTTGTGCAGTATTATAGCTGCAGATATTTGTAATGAGAGTCTTGTGCAGTATGATAACTGCAGATACTTTTACCACACCTTTAGTCCTGTAACTCGAAGTATTCAACACATTTTCCCTTTTATCTTGTGCTGATAATAATGATGAATGATGACGATGGTGATGATAATGGATAGATGGATGGATGATGATGATGATGATAATAATGGATGATTATGATAATTATGATTGATGGATGATGATGATGCTGATAACGATGATGATGACTGATGGATAATAATGATAATGATGAATGATGATAATAATGGATAGATGGATGGATGGATGATGATGATTGATGGTGATGATGATGATGATGATTGATGGATGATAATGATGAATGATGATGATGATAATGGATGATGATGATTATTCCTAATCGATGATGATGATGATGATGATTCCTGTCCAACTATGTAACTTCCTGTCCATGGAAGGTAGAGAACTGCACACACTACAAACTACACTGAACCTTCAGCAATACATCATCCTGACCATGAAGCCGAACAAATGTGATACAACACAAGCAATTCAACCTGAAACATTTGACAACACTACCTTGCTGAGAACTTCTGAGTACCACCACTTGTGCAGTATTATAGCTGCAGATATTTGTAATGAGAGTCTTGTGCTGTATGATAACTGCAGATACTTTTACCACAGATTTAGTCCAGTATTTTAACAACAGGCATATTCAAGGGATGTCTTGTGCAATATTATATTTGTAATGGGAGTCTTGTACAGTATTATGAGCACTGCAACTATTTGGAATACAAGTTTACTGCAGTATTATAACAACTACAGCCATTTGTAATTGCAGGTCTTGTGCAGTATTACAACAACAGGACCTGTAAGTATTGGGAGTCTTGTGCCTTGCATAGCACCTGGGATTACCACCAAACCATGTCATGCAACAAATGCAACAACAGATTAGATATAACTTGAACTATTCAACACATTTTCCCTTGTACAACTGCACACACTACAAACTACACTGAACCTTCAGCAATATGTCGTCCTGTTCATTAAACCGAACAAATGTGACAACACAAGCATTTCAACCTGAAACATTTGACAACACTACCTTGCTGAGAACCTCCGAGTACCACCACTTGTGCAGTATTATAACTGCAGATATTTGTAATGGGAGTCTTGTGTAGTATAATAACTGCAGCTGTTTGTAATGGGGGTCTTGTGCAGTATTATAGCCACTGCTATTTGTAATGGGAGTCATGTGTAGTATTCTAACTGCAGTCATTTGTATTGAGAGTCTTGTGCAGTCTTATAACAACTGCAACTATTTGTAATGGGAGATCGTGCACCGTATTATCCTAACTGCAGCCATTTCTAATGGGAGTCTTGTACAGTATTCTAAAAATCACATCTATTTGTAATGCGAGTCAACAGCAGCATTATAACTGCAACTATTTGTAATAGAAGTTTTGTGCAGCATTCTAACTGCAGCTTTTTTGTAATGGAAGTCTTGTGCAGTCTTATAAAAACTGCATCAAAACTAGCTATTTGTACTGAGAGCCATGTGCAGTATTGTAACTGCAGTTATTTGTAATGGGAGTTATGTGCAGCATTATAACAACTGTAGCTATTTGTAACGGGAGTCATATGCAGTCTTATAACAACCGCAACTATTTGTAATGGGAGTCTTGTGTAGTATTACAAAACTGCAGCTATTGGTAATGGGTGGTTTTGTGCAGTATTATAAAAACTACAGCTATTTCTAATGGGAGGTCAATCACCACATTATAACAAATGCAAGTATTTGTAATGGGAGTTTTGTGCAGTACTATAATAAATGCATTTGTAATGGCAGGTCTTGTGCAGTATTACAACAACAGGACCTGTAAGTATTGGGAGTCTTGTGCCTTGCATAGCACCTGTGCATACCACCAAACCATGTCATGCAACAAATGCAAAAACAGATTAGATATAACTTGAACTATTCAACACATTTTCCCTTTTATCTTGTGCTGATAATAATAATGATGAATGATGATGATGGTAATGATAATGGATAGATGGATGGATGATAATGATGATGATGATGATGATGGATGATTATGATAATTATGATTGATGGATGATGATGATGATGACTGTGATGACGATTGATGGATGATAATGATAATGATGAATGATGATGATAATGGATAGATGGATGGATGGATGATGATGATTGATGGATGATGATGATGATGATGATGATGATGATTGATGGATGATAATGATGAATGATAATGATGAATGATGATGATGATAATGGATGATGATGATGGATGATGATGATTATTCCTAATTGATGATGATGATGATGATGATTCCTGTCCAACTATGCAACTTCCTGTCCATGGAAGGGAGAGAACTGCACACACTACAAACTACACTGAACCTTCAGAAATATGTCGTATTGACCATGAAACCGAACAAATGTGACACAACACAAGCAATTCAACCTGAAACATTTGACAACATTTCCTTGCTGGGAACCTCAGTGTACCAGTACTTGTGGAGTATTATAACTGCAGATATTTGTAATGAGAGTCTTGTGCTGTATGATAACTGCAGATACTTTTACCACACATTTAGTCCTGTATTTTAACAACAGGCATATTCAAGGGATGTCTTGTGCAATATTATATTTGTAATGGGAGTCTTGTACAGTATTATGAGCACTGCAACTATTTGGAATACAAGTTTACTGCAGTATTATAACAACTGCAGCCATTTGTAATTGCAGGTCTTGTGCAGTATTACAACAACAGGACCTGTAAGTATTGGGAGTCGTGTACCTTGCATAGCACCTGTGCATACCACCAAACCATGTCATGCAACAAATGCAACAAAAATATTTATAAAACTTGAACTATTCAACACATTTTCCCTTGTAGAACTGCACACACTACAAACTATACTGAACCTTCAGTAATATGTCATCCTGTTCATTAAACCGAACAAATGTGACAACACAAGCAATTCAACCTGAAACATTTGACAACACTACCTTGCGGAGAACCTCTGAGTACCACCACTTGTGCAGTATTATAACTGCAGATATTTGTAATGGGAGTCTTGTGTAGTATTATAACTGCAGCTGTTTGTAATGGGGGTCTTGTGCAGTATTATAACCACTGCTATTTGTAATGGGAGTCATGTGCAGTATTCTAACTGCAGTCATTTGTATTGGGAGTCTTGTGCAGTCTTATAACAACTGCAACTATTTGTAATGGGAGATCTTGCACCATATTATCCTAACTGCAGCCATTTCTAATGGGAGTCTTGTACAGTATTCTAAAATCCACATCTATTTGTAATGCGAGTCAACTGCAGCATTATAACTGCAACTATTTGTAATAGAAGTTTTGTGCAGCATTCTCACTGCAGTTATTTGTAATGGGAGTCTTGTGCAGTCTTATAAAAACTCCATCAAAACTAGCTATTTGTAATGGGAGCCATGTGCAGTATTGTAACTGCAGCTATTTGTAATGGGAGTTATGTGCAGCATTATAACAACTGTAGCTATTTGTAACAGGAGTCATATGCAGTCTTATAACAACCGCAACTATTTCATATGGGAGTTTTGTGTAGTATTACAAAACTGCAGCTATTGGTAATGGGTGGTTTTGTTCCTTATTATAAAAACTACAGCTATTTCTAATGGGAGGTCAATCACCACATTATAACAAATACAAGTATTTGTAATGGGAGTTTTGTGCAGTACTATAATAAATGCAGCTATTTGTAATGGCAGGTCTTGTGCAGTATTACAACAGCACCTACAACATTCAACCTTCACCAATTTGTCATCCTGATGATGAAACCGAGCAAATGTGACAACACAACTGATTCAAAATGAAGCATTCGACAACACTAACTTGCTGAGAACCTGTACACAGCACCACTTCTGCCGTATTTTAACTGCCGCTATTTGTAATGGGAGTCTTGTCCAGTCTTGTAACTGCAGCTATTTGTAATGGGAGTCTTGTGCAGTATTATAACAGCAGCTATTTGTAATGGAAGTCTTGTGCACATTCTAACTGCAGCTATTTGTAATGGGAGTCTTGTCCAGCCTTTTAACTGCCGCTATTTGTAACGGGAGTCTTGTGCAGTCTTATAACTGCAGCTATTTGTAATGGGAGTCATGTGCAGCATTATAACAACTGTAGCTATTTGTAACAGGAGTCGTGTGCAGTATTATAACTGAAGCTACCTTTAATGGGTGTTTTGTCCAGTATTGTAACTGCAGATATTTGACATAGATCTTGTGCAGTATTATAACTGCATCTATTTGTAACGGGAGTCTTGTAAAGTATTATCAGAACTGCAGCTATTTGGAATGCAAGTATTGTGCAGTATTATAATAACTGCAGCTATTTGTAATGGGAGTTTTGTGCAATAATATATGTGCAGCTTTTTGTAATGGGAGTCTTCTGCAGGATTATAACAACTGTAGCTATTTGTAATTGGATTCTACAATAATATAATCACTGCAGCCATCTGTAATGGAAGTCTTGTGCAGCTATTAATAATTGGAGGTCCTGTGCAGTATTACAACTGCAGCCATTTCTAATGGGAGGTCAATAGCTGCATTATAACAAATGCAATTATTTTTAAAGGCGAGTTATGTGCTTCATTATAAAACTGCAGATATTTGTAATGGGAGTTTTCTACAGTACTATAATAAATGCAGCTATTTGTAATGGGAGGTTTTGTGCAGTATTATAAGAACTGCATCTATTTCTAATGGGAAGTCAATCGCCGCATTGTAACAAATGCAGTTATTTCTAATGAGAGTTTTGTGCAGCATTTTAACAACTGTAGGTATTTGCAATGAGAGTTTTGTGCAGTACTATCATAAATGCAGATATTTGTAATGGCAGGTCTTGTGCAGTATTGCAACAACAGCACCTATAGGTATTGAGAGTATTGTGCCGTACAGAGAACCTGTGCACACCACCAAGCCATGTCATGGAACAAATACAATAGATTAGATTTAACTTAACTATTCAACACCACTCTTGCTCGTAGAACTGTGCACACTACAAACAACATTCAACCTTCAGCAATATGTTGTCCTCACCATGAAACTGAGCAAATGGGACTCAACACAACTGAGTCAAACTGAAGCATTCGACAACACTAACTTGCTGAGAACCTGTGTACAGCACCACTTCTGCAGTATTTTAACAGCTGCTATTTGTAATAGGAGTATTGTAGTCTTATAACTTCAGCTATTTGAAATGCGAGTCATGTGCAGTATTACAACTGCAGCTATTTGTAATGGAAGTCTTGTGCAGAATTGTAACTGAGGCTATTTGTAATGGGAGTCATGTGCAGTCTTATAACAACTGTAGCTTTTTGTAATGGAGTCATGTGTAGTTTTATAACAGCTGCAGCTATTGTAATGGGAGTCATGTGCAGTGTTGTAACAACTGTACCTATTTGTAATGGGAGTCTTGCGCAGTCTTACAACAACTGCAGCTATTTATAATGGAAGTCTTGTACAGTACTATAACAACTGCAGCTATTGTAATGGGAGTTTATGCACTAATACAATAAATGCAGCTATTTGTAACAGCAGGTTTTGTGCAGTATAACAATGACAGCACTTATAGGTAATGGAAGTCTTGTAGAATTATAGCCTATGCAGCTATTTGTAATGGGAGTCTTGTGCAGGATTATAACAGCTATAGGTATTTGTTATTGGAGTCGTCTGCAATATTATAACCACTGCAGCTATCTGTAATTGGGGTACAGTATTACAAAAACTGCAGGTATTGGTAATGGGAGGTCTTGTGCAGTATTATAACTGCAACTATTTGTAATGGGAGTCTTGTGCAGTATTATAACTGCACCTATTTGTAATGGGAGGTCTTGTGCAGTATTATAACTGCACCTTTTTGTAATGGGAGGTCTTGTGCAGTATTATAACTGCACCTATTTGTAATGGGAGGTCTTGTGCAGTATTATAACAACTGCAACTATGTGTAATAAGAGTCTTAGGCAGCATTATAACTGCAGCTATTTTTGGGTAAAACAAACGTCTTTATTTATGATTATGATCATAACAATGTATTAATGAATCTTTAAGTTTATGACAATCTTGTTGATATTGATGATACCATCGTAAAAGTAATACTTATGGCTTGCCATGCCATTATAATGATACTTATGTCTTGCCATGCTGATTGTGATACCCATGTCCTGCCATGCTGATTGTGATACCTGTCTTGCCATGCTGATTGTGATACCTATGTCTTGCCTTCCTTTTGTGATGCCTATGTCTTGCCATGCTGACTGATACCTATGTCTTGCCATGCTGATTGTGATACCTATGTCTTGCCATGCTGACTGTGATACCCATGTCTTGCCATGCTATTGTGATACCTATGTCTTGCCATGCTATTGTGATACCTATGTCTTGCCATGCTATTGTGATGCCTATGTCTTGCCATGCCATTACAATGATACATTTGTCTTGCCATGCTGATTTTGATACCCATGTCTTGCCATGCTGATTGTGATACCTATGTCTTGCCATGCTGATTGTGATACCTATATCTTGCCATGCTGATTGTGATACCCATGTCTTGCCATGCCATTACAATGATACCCATGTCTTGCCATGCTGATTGTGATACCCATGTCCTGCCATGCTGATTGTGATACCTATGTCTTGCCATGCTGATTGTGATACCTATGTCTTGCCATGCTGATTGTGATACCCATGTCTTGCCATGCCATTACAATGATACCCATGTCTTGCCATGCTGATTGTGATACCCATGTCCTGCTATGCTGATTGTGATACCCATGTCTTGCCATGCTATTGTGATACCTATGTCTTGCCATGCTATTGTGATGCCTATGTCTTGCCATGCCATTACAATGATACTCATGTCTTGCCATGCTGATTTTGATACCCATGTATTGCCATGCTGATTGTGATACCTATGTCTTGCCATGCTGTTACAGTAGTGACAAAAAGTTTAATAATTTCAATAACCAGTTTACCAACCCGCAAGATCTGGAGGATGGCATGATAAAAGTACTAAAACCATAGGATGCTTGATAAATACCAAAACACAGGATGCATGATAAAGTACTAAAACCAAAGGATGCATGATAACAGTACTAAAACCATAGGATGCATGATAACAGTACTAAAACCAAAGGATGCATCATAAAGTACTAAAACCATAGGATGCATCATAAAGTACTAAACAATAGGATGCATTATAAAAGTACTAAATCCATAGGATGCATCATAAAGTACTAAAACCATAGGATGCATTATAAAAGTACTAAATCCATAGGATGCATCATAAAGTACTAAAACCATAGGATACAAAAGGACTGCAGCTATTTCTAATAGGACGTCTTCTGCAGTATTACAACTGCTGCTATTTGTAATGGGAGTCTTGTGCAGTATTATAACAACCACAGCTATTTCTAATGGGTGTAATGTGCAGTAATACCACAATTGCAGCTATTTCGAATGGGAGTCTTGTGCAGTACATTAACTGCAACTATTTATAAAGGGAGTCTTGCAGCCTTTTTAATGGGAGTATTGTGAAGTATTACAACAACTGCAGCCACTTCAAGAGGGACATCTTGTGCAGTATTATAACAACTGCAGCTATGTGTAAGAGGAATCTTAGGCAGCATTATAACTGCAGCTATTTTGGGTAAAATAAATGTCTTTCTTTACGATTATGATCATAACAATGTATTAATGAATCTTAATGTTGATGACAATCTTGTTGACAATGATGATACCATCGTAAGAGTGATACTTATGACTTGCCATGCCATTACAATGATACCTATATCTTGTCATGCTGTTTGTGATGCCTATGTCTTGCCATGCCATTACAATGATACCTATATCTTGCCATGCTGTTTGTGATACCTATGTCTTGCCATGCCATTACAATGATACCTATGTCTTGCCATGCTGTTTGTGATGCCTATGTCTTGCCATGCCATTACAATGATACCTATATCTTGCCAGGCTGTTTGTGATGCCTATGTCTTGCCATGCCATTACAATGATACCTGTCTTGCCATGCTGTTTGTGATGCCTATGTCTTGCGATGCCATTACAATGATACATATGTCTTGCCATGGCATTATAATGATACTCCATGTATTGCCATTCTGATTGTGATACCTATGTCTTGCCAGGCTATTAGCGATACCTATGTCTTGCCATGCTGTTAAAGTGATACCTATGTCTTGCCATGCTGTTAAAGTGATACATATGTCTTGCCATGGCAGGTTTTCTGCAGTATTATAACTGCAGCTATTTGTAATGGGAGTCGTTGTGTAGTCTTGTCACAAATGCAACTATTTGTAATGGTAGTTCATGTACAGTATTATAACTGCAGCTATTTGTAGAGTCTTGTGCAGTATTTTAACAACTGCAGCTATTTATAATGGAAGGTCTTGTGCAGTAATATAACTGCAGCTATTTGTAATGGAAGTCTTGTGCAGTATTATAACAACTGCAGCCATTTCTAGTGGGAGTCCCTTGACATTTATTCACAGAACTCGCATCAAAAGTACTGATCAAAAATATTAAATTATTCATCAATAGTCACTTATTGAGGGCTGGAGTCGAGAGGTAGCAGAATTTATTTCCTAATATTAATGTGATGTGGAATGTATTCGATGGAGAAATATTTTCAACATACCCTTCTCTTTCCATGAGGGCTAGAGTCGAGAGGCAGTAGAATTTATTTCCTAATATTAATGTGACAAGGAATGTATTCAATAGAGAAATATTTTCAACATACCCTTGCTACCTAGAAAAAATTGCAAACTTGGCCATTTATAAGCACAACTCGTATAAAAGGTACTGAAAAATATGCAATTATTGATGAACAGTCATTTATTCATCAACAGTCACTATGAAAACCATCACAACCAAATTTAAAAAAAAGGTGAACGCCACACAGAAATATTTTCAACATACCCTTCTCTTTCCATGAGGGGTGGAGTCGAGACGTTGCAGAATTTATTTCCTAATATTAATGTGATGAGGAATGTATTCAACGGATAAATATTTTCAACATAACCTTTTCTTTCCATGAGGACTGGAGTCGAGAGGCAGCAGAATTTATTTCCTAATAGTAATGTGACAAGGAATGTATTCAATGGAGAAATATTTTCAACATACCCTTGCCACCTAGAAAAAATTCCAAACTTCGCCATTTCTAAGCACAACTCATATAAAAGGTACTGAAAAATATGCAATTATTGATGAACAGTCATTTATTCATTAACAGTCACTATGAAAACCATCACACCCATATTTTAAAAAAAGGTGAATGCCAAACAGAACTGCTCTTAATAAAATACGGACATTTCACCAAGATGCATAGTATCCTTACGTCCCACCACAACACATGGAATCCTGGCATCTTCCCTGGTCACATGGAATTCTGGTATCTCACCTGGACACATGGAATTCTGATGTCACTCTGTAAAATCTTTAAGAAAGATTCATGCATTAATACTGATATAAAGTTTCATTTTTGAGTAAGCAAATAATGCAGAAAATATACAACTTTCAAATACTTTAATATAATACCTAGCCATTCTTGATGGCTATGCCAACATTACCAGCATGCAAGTCACTGTATCTATGTTTAACCATTCACAAGCAAGACAAAAGGCAAAGATTACTTTGTGAATTTATGATTGTGAATCTTGTCCTTTGCAAGTCTGTGAGGCTGAACATAGGTTTGTGGAACCACTTAAACAATGTCATGCATTCCTCACAAGAACCCTTGGTCACCTTTAATTTTAGAAGATTTGTAATGCAAGTCTTGTGCAGTATAATAACAACTGCAGCTATCTGTAATGGGATGTCTTGAGCAGTATTATAACAACTGCAGTGTAATGTGAGGACCTGTGCAGTATTATAACGCCTGCAGCTATCTGGGGTAAAATAAATTTATTTCTTATGATTATGAACATGATGTATTAAAACTACATGCTAATGTTATTTATAATTGTGCAACCTGCATTTCACAGTGTATGAAAACTGACGGTCTCACATCTAAACATCAGTATCAGTGGTCAGAACAAAACAAGTCTTCAGAAAATTACCAAGAATTTCTGCAAATTCAAACGAAGCAAGAACTTCATGCAAGTGCTCATTTCAAATGAAATTTATAAAACAGGCTGAATAATTTGTATCCCTTTTTTTTGCAAAATTAGGCGAGTTTAAGATTTAAATTATTGAACAAGCTTCATACATTTCATCTGAGAAAAGCACAAGTGTAAAAATCCTATTTATTACATTTAGAACAGACTCAGTTTTTGTTCAATGAAATGTCAAAAGTATTGTTCTGAAAATATTACCATGCAAAACAAAGCTGTGCACTTTCTTGCTGCTATATATTTGTGTGACTACCTTATCTGAAACTTGAGCAATATGGGAATCCTGCAAAGTTATATAGCATCATGGACCTGATTCTTTAGCAATATGGGAATCCTGCAAAGTTGTATAGCATCATGGACCTGAAACTTGAGCAATATGGGAATCCAGCAAAGTTGTATAACATCATGGACCTGATTCTTTAGCAATATGGGAATCCTGCAAAGTTGTATAGCATCATGGACCTGATTCTTTAGCAATATGGGAATCCTGCAAAGGTGCATAGCATCATGGACCTGATTCTTTAGCAACATGGGAATCCTGCAAAGGTGTATAGCATCATGAACCTGATTCTTAAGCAATATGGGAATCCTGCAAAGTTGTATAGCATCATGAACCTGATTCTTTAGCAATATGGGAATCCTACAAAGTTGTATAGCATCATGGACCTTTGTTCCAATGTCAATTGTTGAAATCGAGAGGTCTCATGAAAATGTTGCACATTAAGGCATCCTCAGATAGTGCTTGGATCATGTTAAGTTTACTCCCCAGTTTTAGCTAGTGCACAGTGGTCTTTCATTCATGGTCACTGCTTTTCAGGATTCTCTGGTTTCCACTGTACCGAATACTACCATTTATACCATCATCTGATCCATAATGAGTGTACATGGCATTATTTGTAATAAATTATTGTACAATTACAAAATTAAACTAACAATGTGCTGATGGAACACAGATTCCCAACATAAAAACTGACTCGGTGCACAGTCTAACAAAGGTGTGATGTATAGATGGGCAAATATTTATGAACAGATGGATAAGTAACAAAGTACACTAAATGTATATGCCCCTGCCACTGCCATAGTGGGGCACAATAACGGTTGCACAGAACACAGTCTCACCTGCAACCTATGCCGTGGTGTATCCCCTTGTTTCTAAATTGCAAAAACGCCGACACAAAGCTTTAGCCCAGAATCTTAATGTTGAGGAAAATCTTGATGCCATCAGACAATTGATACCTAGGTCTCACCATGCTGTTACAGTTGAGAAAAAAATGTTTAACCTTTTCAATTTACAGATCAGTTTACCACTCCTCGAGATCTGAAGGATGGAGTTCAACATGGTGGATACAAGACTGCAGGCAAGAACAGACTTGGAGAATGGACTTTCAATATGGTGGACACAAGACTGCAAGTAAGAAGAAACAAGTCCATCATAAGTCTTTTGCTTAAAAGCCCATGTTGATATGGCTGTCCGATCAGTATCATTTTATTATTTAGGACAATCTAGATACAATGAGAAGTATTTTATTGAAAACCCCATGTTGATATGACCATTCTATCAGGAGGAGAAGTGAGAAGATTTTCAGGATGGCTGCCATGACATATGTATGTAATGTACGAGTGGCACCATTTTCCTCTAGGACTAACTAGACCTTGAGATGAATGTGTAAAGATTCAGGGCTCCAGGTACCTTACAACGAGTAGCAATAACAAACTTGTGCTAATGGATGGATGGATGGACAACAGACATCAGACCATCCCATATATAAGCTCCTCTTGTCTTGACCAATAGAGTTAAAAATTACAGAAGCAAAGTGATTTGTCAATATAATTATCTTCAGCTGCTGACCATAGTTTACAACCTATGACATACAACACTATATGCATG